>JAUMJK010001538.1:0-220899 GCA_033558105.1 Coccyzus lansbergi | reverse complement strand
CTCCAGCGGGCGGAAGTGGAGTCGCTCCGGCCGCCATCTTTGCAGCGGGCGCCTGGCCGGTGCCCTTATCGTGGGCGCCATCTTTGAGGCTGGCAGCGACGGGGACGACGCCGGCGGATCGAGGCGAAGCGGCAGCGGCGTTAGTAGCAGAGGCGGCGGCGGCGGCGTTGGCCTTGTTTCCTTTGGGGGTTCGGTAAAGTCCCTCCTCGCCGGTAACTACAGCCGCTCGTCGGGGCGGGGGAATGGCGGCTTGGCCAGGCGCGGGCCCCTCCGCTCCCCGCGGCGGGGAAGGCCGCCGGCCTGGGCCCTCCCGCCCGCTGTGCGCAGCCTCGGGGCTGGGGGGGGCTGGGGTTTGGGTCCCAGGGGGTCTTAAAGCCCCTCCAGTTCCACCCCTGCTATGGGCAGGGAGCCCTCCCACTGGAGCAGGGGCTCCAAGCCCCATCCAACCTGCCCTTGAACCCCTCCAGGGATGGGGCAGCCACCACTGCTGTGGGCAACCTGGGCCAGGGCCTCCTCACCCTCACAGCAAAACATTTCTCCCCAAGATCTCATCTCACTCTCCCCTCTTTCAGCTTCAAACCATTCCCCTCATCCTATCCCTGCCCTCCCTGATCCAGAGCCCCCCTCCAGCTTTCCTGGAGCCCCTTTCAGTGCTGGAAGCTGCTCTAAAGTCTCCCCACAGCCTTTTCTTCTCCAAGGTGAACAGCCCCAACTCTCTCAGCCTGTTCTCATAGCAGAGGTTCTCCAGCCCTTAGATCGTCTCCGTGGCCTCCTCTGGACTCATTTCAACAGTTCTATATCCTTCTTATGTTGAGGGTTTTAGAACTAGACACAGGATTCCAGGTGAGGTCTCTCCAGAGCAGAGCAGGGGGCCAGAATCCCCTCTCTCTACTACAGCCTCTTGTTCCACACTTCTGTCCTTCCCAAAACCTTAGCCCCACTGCAGGCTGTCTGGTCCCAGTGGTCTGGAGGGATTTATTTGGTCAAAGTGAAGCTCTTATAGAATCACCAGGTTGGAAGAGACCCACCGGATCATCGAGTCCAACCACTCCTATCAATCCTACCTATCTCAGTGCAGGTTCTTTACAAACAGGCTTTATTTTGGCTTGAAACCTTGTAGCACTGCGTAGAACACTGGAACACAGTTGTCTGACAAATCGCTTCCCTGTTCCCCAAAGGAGCTGCTTCCAGGATCTGACTAACTCTGGATGTACCCGGTCATCATCTTAATTTCTCCTTTAGGTTGTTTAAAACAACCTGATTGGGTGATATTTGTTTTTTTGTTTCTTATGAAATCGGATCTCAGAGGTTTCTTACATTGATGCTTATAATGAAAATGCCAAAGTGGTTTTTACTGTTGCAGGGATCAGTGTGTGGAGCCTACAGATTGTTCCCAGAACTGGTGCTTTGGGGTGCCCCACGGCACTTGGAGATTGATTTCAAAATCAACTGCTGTGTTATTTGATTGTTAAAAGAAAAAACAAAACAGGGTTAGGGGATTTTGAAAGGATATCAGGCCCAGGCTGGACAGATAAGCTGAGTTTGTTGCTGGGTGGCCCAGTGTTTGAGGAGGAAAAGTCGTCCAGAGAAAACTTCCTCTTGCTGTCATTTGTCACTAAAATGGCTCCCTTCCAAGTGGCTGCTTCCAGGGGAAATCAACTCTTTTTGAGATATAATAAAAGATTTAAGTGAGGAAGATGAATCATCGTAGTAAATTGCTGCCAGGCCCAAGCGCTGACTTCAGAAACAGAAAAAGAGTGAATGTTTTTCAGTATGCCTGCCTCACCCCAGATGAAAGCGTAGCAGCTCTAGCAGTTCCCCTGGTTTGGAATTGATTCCTGATGCCTGTTTGGACACTGAGGAGGAAAAGCAGGTGGACAGAGCGAATGATAGAAGAGTGCTACCCCCTAGAAATGGAGAGAAGAAGGGGGTTAGGCATTAAGGGAAAGCCACTACATTAAAAACTGTTGCTATCTAAACATTTATTAAGGCCCCATGGGTACTGCTACACCTGCACATGCTGCAATCATGCTTGTTGCTGCTCAACCAAACAGAGAGAACTTCCTTGCTGAATACAGTGTATTAAAGACTGTGTTGTTGACTGAAAGAAGAGCGGAGACTCGTGTAGTGTGGAATTTGGGATCTGTGATTCGCTTGGTTGCCTATCGAGGGAAAAAAAAAAAAAAAACACAAACAACCAAATCAGCTGTGCAGGCCATGTGTGCACCTGGGGCTGGTGGCACTTTGTGACTACTTTGTTTCAACAGTCATCGTAAGAGCCGGCCATGGTTTAACCTCTCCAGGCTGTTCCTGTTCCATCTTTACCTACTAAGCAGGTGCTCAGTGGGAGAAAAAGGCACAAATCGTAACCGTGGGACTTGGGCTCTCAACTCTGTACTGCCGTGATGGAACTCAGGTAGGAGAATGCTCTTAAATAACAGATGAACAGAGCTATGGTGAAATTGTTCGCTGAAGATGCTGTTTTTCAAGGCCACCTTACTGGAAGTTTGTACAGATTGTGGCACCTAACAGTCAGTTTCAACATATTACATGTGCCTGTACAGCATTTTTGGGGATCTGGAGAAAGTGCAACACAAAAAATACACATTTAACTGTTGCTACCCTGACCCTGAACCAACGACAAATGATGTGTGGCAGTGATGACCCGCAGGATGTCTTTTGACAAAATCCCCATCTTGGAAAACAGCAGCTCCCCCACACTGGGTTTGCTAAAACTAAGGCAATAGGAAGTGTCCTGTGAGCACCAAGTTGCCAAACAGATGTGTGGCTTTCCCTTAAAGCCCTCACCCCTGCCTTTCCAGGACCCAAGTATGGAAAGGCTGCTCTGAAGTCTCCCTGGAGCCTTCTCCATGTTGAACAAGCCCAACCCTCTTAGCCTGGCCTCGTAGAGGAGGTTGCTCTAGCCCTTGGATGATCTCTGTGGCCTCCTCTGGACTCGCTTCAACGGATCCAGGTCCTTCCTGTGCTGAGGACTCCAGGACTGAACACGGGGCTCCAAGTGAGGTCTCAGCAGAGTGGAGTAGAGGGGGAGAATCACCTTCCTGGTCCTGCTGGTCGCGCTGCTCAGGATGCAGCCCTGGATACGTTTGGCCTTCTGGGCTATGAGTGCACACTGCTGGCTCATGGCTGGCTTTCCATCTACCATTTTGCAATACAGGGGTTGGGCCTTTCTGACCTTGGCAACACCTTTGCTGTAGGTGGACCATAGTTCTCATCCGTTGACAGGTCTTTCATATCCAGAGCCTCATACCTCTTGTTCTGGGGCACCTGGGAAGATGAACTGTGAACCTCAAGCATGAATTTTCCTCCCTTCACTCCTTCCCTTAAGCTACTTCCTCCGTCCTCGCAGGGGGAGAGGGTGGTTGAGGTTGGTTTTCCATTGGTAGTTGGTTGTTTTCCTGTCTCAAGGAGGACAGTATCTCTTTCTAAATCTTTCTAAGGGGATAAGCCTTTCTCCTTCCTCTGGTATCTCTGCCACCATGCTGAGTGGATCCTCCCCACACAACTCTTCTTGAGACTGCCATCCCTTACCAGTCAGAGGCTCCCATGCTGATTCCTGGGTGGCTCCTTGCTTTTGTGGGAGCTCTTTCTGAGTTGCCACATCCATTCTGCTGGGTGGATACCACAGCCAAACTCCTTCTGAGAGGGAAGCTTCTATAATACAGGAGTAAAATTCAGTATTACACCTCAATAACGCTTCTTTCATGTGCCTGTTGGGGTGCAAACTACTTTTGTTCCCTTCTTGCTCTAAACATAGAGTAGGACTGTTTCCTCTTCCAAGAAAGACAAGCTCATCAAACAAATGAGGCAGATTTACACTGCGCTGTTTCTCTTCCCTTAACCAAGGTGAGGTTTATGGCACTTCAGGGATGTTTTTCCTGACCCCTCACTACCACATCTGTATTTATTTATTTATTTCCCAAAATGAATTCAAAATTGCTCAAACCAAAAACTTTACTAGAGTTGAAGTGGTTAAAATTCTTCTACTAGAACCTTGCTGAGCGCACCAGAGTTATTCATTTGTTTTCAGGCGGTCAGGGTCAGTTCTTCAGGGGTCACTTTGGTTTCTGTTCAGCACTCACATTGCCATGATCTCTGATACCAGCTTAAAGAGGGGACTTGAGTTAACTATTTTTTTTTAAACTGTGGAGTTTGGAACAGAGTTTTTAGTGGTGTTTTTGTGTCGTATTGAAGTTCTGCTTTTTTTCCCATTCCTTCAAGAAGGTCTATTCAAATTCTGAACAGTTTGCTCAGGAGGACATAGGGCAACAAGCAAAATGCTGAGCAGCTTGAGCATCAAAAGAGTGAAACTTGAGGGGATTTCTTCTCTTCCCCTGTGGATTTAGTAATGCTGCATTATGCCAGTCTCTCGCTTCCTAGGGAAAAGAAATGCTGTGAATCCATTCTGATTTGTCTTTGAATGCCTCTGCGCAGCAGTGGTTGTTAATTGCCAACTATTTAAGCTTGCACAAAGTACCAGAATCATCCTTGAAATTTAATTTAACGGTATTGGTAACACATTCGGAAAAATATTTCTTGTCAAAGTGCTGCCTGAAGGAGCTCCAGGAATTTTTAGCAGCAGAGGCAAAGGAATCCGTATGGCACCCGCTCCGGTTTTGAAGGTGCTAAAGGTCAGAAGCAAACAGTCCCATCGACACTGGAGGGGGAAGAAAACCTTGCAGTTATTATCTGGTTTTATTCCTTTTGTCAAGCAGTCAAAAAATCACTAACGTGAGAACCCAACTTTTCTCCTTTTTATTTTAGTTTTGGGAAAATCCCCTGCCAAATAAAAAAAAATTATCCAGCAAAATTCTTTAATGTAAAAGTCCCCAACCCTTTATTTTTAATTTGTGAGAATTATTTCATTCAGCTTTGTCCAAAAGAGTCAGGAATACCTTGCACTAAAATGTGCAGAATTTTACAGGCAGGGGTCAGAATCACTTGAATTAGAACTTTATCTGGTGTGGTTGCAGGTTTTATGGCATTTAGTGTCTTTACAAACAATTAAGCGTATGACCTAAGTATCTAAAATCAAAGTATTTGACTCCACATCAAAAAAAAAACCCCTTTAGCTTGTGGGTAAAGGAAATTGGTTTCAGCTCTGATGACACCAAAAAATCCTCAGTGGTTGAATTGGACCTAAGGCATCTTTCCCAGGCTCCCGTGATCCTGCAGCCATGGATAACGACAGATTTATGAATTAAGGAACAGCGTGTGACTGCAAACTTGTAGTATTTGATGTCAGAAGAAAACAAATTATTCCCTAAACCCAATGTAATTCAAAATTCTCAGTATTGTGCAGCCATGCCACTCGCCAAGGGAGCATTTCCCTGCCTCTCCAAGCTTGCTGCATCCTCCTTGATCTGCTCTCCTCCCGCTGGTCGTTGATTGCAGCTCCACACGTCTGGCATTTTCTTCAAATTATTACGTAGATCTTTCATTTTTTGTCAGTTACCCCCAAAACAAGAGGGTTTTTATGCAGTTTGATGTCGCAAATAGCCCAAAATGTTAATTGTTGCTCTCACTCTGCCTGACTTTACTATTGCTTGCCCTCGGTGTGTGTATGAACACATGTGTGTATGTCTGTACAGATTTGTGTATTTGTACACACCAGAATGTTTTTGTTGCACAGGAAATAAAGGTGGGGGAAGGTTTTTGTGTTTTCTTAATAGGTGAAGAAATCCTGGAAGACCAGAAATTGCAGCTTATTGAATTGTAAATTAGAAAAAAAAAAAAAAAAACCAAACCAAATTGTCCGGCTATGGAAGAAGGATCCTCATTTTTGCAGCCCCTTTGAATCACAAGTTCATCTTTAAATGGGTTTTTTTGTTGTTTTTTTGGGTTTCTTGAAGAGCTAACTAACCCTGGCTGTCTCCAGTCTGACAGTATTCAAATGGACTTGCTTCCTTCATTAGCTGTAAGATGTTTAAAAGTCCATCCTGTGTTTGAATTGTGGATGAGAGGTTCCCCTGGCAATGTGAGGAGGAAAGTTCTTTCTACCCCTTTATTATTAATTCACGGATTCAGTGTTGGTTCGGCCTACAGGAGAAGTTAACTGGAAGGCTTTGAAGATCGACACCTTTGCTGAAGTTGTCCAGGTATGTTGACTTGATCCGTGGGGACTGCAAAATCCCGTGTAATATGTCAGTGTATTTTATACAGCTCCACGTCCTTCCTGTGCTGTTAAATGGAATTAATTAAATTCCCTTTAAGAAGTGCCTCTGTTGTGGTTTACAGCCACGTGCAGCAGTGCTTTCTGTGCTCCAAGGTGTGTGACTGCTGCTAAGGACACAGAAGGCAGCACTTGCTGACAGAACCTGTGCAATTTTACAGAATTTTGCCTTGGTATTGGGACAGGTTTTTGTACCCAGTTGATACAAGACATTGCCTCCCTAGTTTGATTAAGAGAAAGTGGCTGTTAAAATGCTTAGTACTTAATTGTTTTTCGCTTACTGCTACCTTCCTTTAGGGTTACTTTTAAAAAGAAGATTTGACTGATCAAGCCAGTAGAAGACTTTCAATCCAAGAAAGAGCGAAGCCAGCTTTTTGCAAGTGAAGGGAGTCCTTGCTGAGGGAACTCTTACAGCCTGAGTTAATTCTAAGAATTCATCCATTATGTCTAAACAAGGAGATGACTGCTACTTCTATTTCTATTCCACTTGTAACAAGGTGCGTTTGGGTTCCTTTTGCTTTCATGGAATCATAGAATCACCAGGTTGGAAGAGACCCACTGGATCATCCAGTCCAACCATTCCCACCAATCTCTAAACCATGTCCCTCAGCACCTCGTCCACCCGTCCCTTAAACCCCTCCAGGGAAGGGGAATCAACCCGCTCCCTGAGCAGCCTGTTCCAATGCCCAATGAACCTTTCTGTGAAGAATTTTTTCCTAATGTCCAGCCTGAACCTCCCCTGGTGGAGCTTGAGGCCATTCCCTCTCATCCTGTCCGTTGGGAGAAGAGCCCAGCTCCCTCCTCTCCACAACCTCCTTTCAGGTAGTTGTAGAGAGTAATGAGGTCTCCCCTCAGCCTCCTCTTCTCCAGGCTAAACACCCCCAGCTCTCTCAATCACTCCTCATAAGACTTGTTCTCCAACCCCTTCACCCACTTAATTGCTTTGTTCTCTTTCATTTTTTTTTAATTTAAGAGAGGAGGGCAAAGAGTGGGAGGAGCTGGTACAGATTTCTGGTAACTTCACAAGCAGTTAGGTCGGGCTGTTGGTTCTAATAGCACAGACAGGTATTTTTGGCAGTACTGACTGATTTTCCTTTTTCTTGGCTTCCTTTTGGTTACAGGGAGACAGCTGCGCCTTCCGCCACTGTGAAGCTGCTCTAGGGAATGAAACCGTCTGCACACTGTGGCAGGAGGGTCGCTGTTTCAGGAATGTCTGCAGGTTCAGACACATGGAAATTGATGTGAGTGTTTGCCTAAAGAGTTCTCAATAGAGAACTAAAGAGTTCTCATACAAAGAGTTCATTCCCAGACCCAGCTACTGAAAGCATTTTTCATTGCTGTAGGTGGACTGAACATGTTTTTACATGATCGATTTACTTGTTATGAAATGATACTGCTTTCTGTTACGGGGGGGGGTAGGGGAGTAAAAGGAAGTTGGAGGAAGAAAAATCAATGTCTTGGGTATATCCCCCCAGGATTTTTTTGTCTTAGGTGCTGACTTTATTTTCTTAACAGAGGTGAAAGCAGTCACATTGATCAGACTGTTTAAATGTGCTGGGGCAGGGTGGCAGTAGACGGTCTACTCCAGCCTGCAGAGAATGGGACTGGATAGTGGTCTGTCAGGTCTCTTCTGTCCTGGCTTTCTTCAAATAACATTGTTCTAACCCCTTGGGATAGTACAAGGTAGAGAGACAAAAGATACGAAGAAACTAAGACTCTGAAAGGTGAAGTCAGATAGAATTAACCCAGGCAGTCGAAAACATTTTTCCTGCTGAACAACTGCAGGATTTTGCACGTTGTCTTAGTTTAACCCACCCTGAATAGATGTGTGAGAGCACCTGTCTTATCAAACTGAATGATGGGAAATGTAGGTAACAGGTGGTCATTACAGCTTATGCAAACTCTGTTTATATGCCCTGAAATACCGTCAGTGATAATCGACCTTTGGAACAGCGTCTCAGTGCTGCAGTGCAATAGACCTGTCTCAGGCATGATGTGAAATTGTGTCTCTTGGGAAGTCTGAGGTGAGTTTTACCACGAGCTTCTGTTTCTTTCTGTCTCCAGAAAAAGCGCAGTGAGATTCCTTGCTACTGGGAGAACCAGCCCATGGGCTGCCAGAAATCCAACTGCGCTTTTCACCACACAAAAGGACGTTATGTTGATGGACTCTTCCTACCACCAAGCAAAAGTGAGTTTGTTTGCGCCTCCTTTTTCTTTAAGTATTAAAGAATTCACTTTACATATTACTTAGACGTGTGTACAAGGTTGTAGACGACATCAAGTAGCCGTTCAGCTATGAGCGCAGGGAGAACGCCACAGGTATAAGATCTCAGGTAAACAGCTGGAGGTGTTCAAGGCCAGGTTGGATGGAACCTTGGGCACCTTGATCTAGTGGGATGTCCCTGCCCATGGCAGGGGGGTTGAACTAAATGATCTTTAAAGTCCCTTCCAATCCAAACTATTCTGTGGTTCTAAACGAGGTGTAATTCTGGAATTTAACCTTTTCTTTCATGCTCAGCTTCTGTGCACTTTGTGTGGTCTTTGCCCAGCAGGTTGTTCTTCCCTCATGTAATCCTTTCAGGGTGGTGGGATGGTGAGATTTGTGCATGAATGGGAGCTGTAGTGTAACCAGGGCTGGGGAACAGGAAACCAATTTCATTAGTCAGGTTGGTTACCTGCCTTATCGACCATATCTACACAGTGAGTGCAGTGTTGGGGTCAAAGTTCTAAATGGCTGAGTCACAGATGATCTTCCTCTTCCTGTAGCGACACTGCCAAGTCCCCCTGAGTCTGTAGAAGATGATGTGAAAATGGCTCAGATGTCACTGCAGCAGAACAAGCTTTCTGTCCAGTCAAATCCCTCTCCACAGCTGAGGGGGGTGATGAAAGTGGAAAACTCAGAAAATGTCCCGAGTCCTACGCATCCTCCTGTTGTAATTAATGCTGCAGATGATGATGAAGATGACGATGGTGAGCATGTTTTAACTTCTTGAAGGCATTTCCACTCTAAGTGACTGTATAAATCACAGAATATCTGACTTGGCACAGTGGTTAAAGCTACAGGTGAGTCTGGAAGTAAAGCTCTCGTATTTACATGAATTTGTTAAGTCAATATAACTGCCAAAAAATCCTTCAATAAACATTTGTTTGTGTTTCTGGTTAAGAATACAAACAGAATACAAGACGCGGACTGAAATGCTGTTGTACAAACTATATAAACATGAAAAATGTTCTCTAATCCCTACTGCATAACCGCCTGGATTTATTTTGCCTTTCAGACCAGCTTTCTGAAGAAGGAGATGAAGCTAAAACACCTGTCCAGCAACCACCTACTGAATCCCACAACGGAGCGCGGATAATTTCCACTAAGAAATCCAGTGCTAATACAAAGCAAGGTATTCTAGCAACTGTAATAGGATGGATTTGAAGGAGAATTTGACAAGTTGCTCAAAAGCAATCTATTCTAAAAAGATGATAGAACACGGAGGGGTTGGATGGAGTCGGTTATTTCTGTGAGCTCATTCCTGTCTAATCCTGTCATGTATCCCTAGGGTCAGACAGGTAAATGCCTCATTTACTTCTGTAGAACAAAATGAAGCCACAGATTGCAGTTTAAAATGTTTCTATAAATACATTAGCAGCAAAAGGAGGGCTAAAGAGAATCTCCCTCCTTATTGGATGCAGGTTTTACCACAAAGGGTGGGAGGAGGAGTGAAGAATAGTGCAAGTTACTTACCAAAATACCATCCTATGGAGCTTTTGACTTGTGCGGAGTGTTCACAGGGTTTATTTGAAATGCTTCAGAAAGGTTCTGAGCCGCAAGAAGTCCAGGGATCTTTGCTCTTTAGCCTGTGCCTTTAAGCCTCATTTCATTGACTGTTTTGTGTTTTCAGATGACAATTTAAATTTTGGAATAAAAACACTTGAAGAAATCAAATTGAAGAAACTGAAGGAAAAAACAAAAAAACAAGGTGGTGAGTTAATATTCCTTCTTGTCCTGCTTTCTGTTCATCTTCACCTTTCCTTTTTTTTCCCTCTGGTAACACCTGGATTAATGTCCATACAGCAGTGGGTGCAGTTACGTGTAAAATAAAAGATATTTTCTTGCACTGTTGGATTCAGACTGGGAGCTGATCACAGCTCAGAGCTGCTTGAGGGACAGGTTCTATATTTGGATGGTGTCCGCTATATGCCTTGGCGTGTGGTCTCAAACAGCTGGGATTCCAGATTGAAATTCCAAGGGCAAATCAGAGGGAAACTGCTCATCTTTCGTACTTACAGTCACTGGCTGTTGTGTGTTTGACAGTTTGAGGTGCTCAGGGACATGGTTTAGTGACTGATGGGAATGGTTGGACTCGATGATCCGGTGCGTCTTTTCCAACCTGGTGATTCTGTGAATAACAGATGGGTTTGGACTTGGATAGTTCTTCTGTTTTGGTTGGTTTTTTCCCTCAACATCCTTGTGTTTTGCTTGCTTGGATCAGAGGGTCCTTCAGGAGTTTCTGTTCATCCACTTCAATCTCGGACTGTTCCTGTGCCAGAAAAGGAAAATGTACGGACAGTAGTGAGAACCGTGACTCTGTCTACAAAGCAAGGTAATAGCAAGCGCTGGTTTTCCATTTCATGGCTCCTAAACCAAAAGGTTAATTAATAATTAAAGTAATTCAGACACATTTGGCTGCTGGTGCTGCTTTTAGTAAGCCCATGCTTTTATGCTGAAAATCCTTGGTTGTAGTGGAAGGATACAATTTGTAGGTGTATTGTATTGCAATTAAAGATCAAGAATAGGGTTTTTATCAGCCTAACCTTAAGCCATAACTGATCATGTATTTGAGAGTCTGTGGAATGGTGATAAATACGCTTAATTGGACTCTTGTGTTCCTGAAGTTGAGTGAGATTTGTGAATGAACTGATATGTGATGGAATTAGCATTGGGGTCTCTCAGCAGTGGCAGAGAGAGAGACTAACGCCCAAAGAACTGTTAGTATGCAAAGATAGGCAGAACTGAAAAACAAGGAGTAATGAAAGGGAAGACCTGTAGACGGTGCTACTGTACAAGCAGCCAGTTTTGGAAGCCCTGAAGAGGCTGACAGTGGAATTGCAGACAGTGGTGTCATATAAATGTGTAGAAACGATGGTGTTAACATCTGCACAAATGCCTTTTACAGGAAAAACCCACGTAGAAGCTCCTCTACTTGTAGTCATTTTATGGTTTGGCTACCCCAAAAGTGTCCTTTGTGGGAACACAGGCTAAGTGGACAGTGGTTTTACTGCCTCCTGGTTTCTGTGCACTGAAGAGATTGTTCTTTGTTTTAGGCGAGGAGCCTGTGATTCGACTGAATCTTGCAGACAGACTGGGGAAACGGAAAACCTCCCCAGGTAGGAGCCTCTCACGAGTTGTTATTGGGATGCCTTCACCTGAACACAACTATTTGTAAGGGTATTTTTGCTGTGTGTGTGGGAAAATATATTTTGGCAGACATCAGTGCATAAATGGCAAATTTTCTTAGTGACTGAAAGACAAATATAAGAAAATATACCTGAAAGAACTGAAGTTTGTGGCTGGCTGTTCTAAAATCCTCCTCCGGAGATATGTTCTTCAGGTATTTCTCGGTTTCTCTTTTTCTGAAGCTGGTAAGAGTGTCCTTCCGCTGAAGCGCAACCTTACGGAGAGGCTGGGGAAGAAGATCGAGATTCTGGAGAATGCTGACAAAGCTCCGAAGAGAGGTACGGCTGCTAAACACACATCTGGATTTGATGCACAGATTTTTTATTTAGGCTTTTTGTTTGGTCCTTTCTTCTTATGCTTCTCTTTGTGTGTTGGTGGAAAGCTCAAGGTGACTTTGAATTCCAGTGATCTTACATCTCACATTGAAATGTGAACACAAATTTGAGATTTATGCAGTCTCCCTAACTTTTTCTGTTCTGTCTTGTAGTCCAAGTCCCCAAGTCACTGAAGGAGAGGTTAGGATCGCCCTCTGAACGTAGCGGCACAGATACAGGTAATAACTGGATATTTCCTCACTATACGAGTAGAGAGGCCCTGGCACAGGTTGTCCAGGGAAGCTGAGGCTGCTCCATCCCTGGAGGGGTTCAAGGCCAGGTTGGATGGGGCTTGGGGCCCCTGATCCAGTGGGAGATGTCCCTGCCCTGCCAAGAGCAGGAGCTTGAGATCCTAGCAGTGAGACGCAGTATGAGAAAATAACAAAATAAATTAGACTTAATGACTTGTGTGTCACAGCTCCCTCTGCACAGCAAATACGGAAGTGACGTAAAGCAGGAGAAATGTGTTATGCACAACAGTACTGTCCTAAGATGTGTTCTTGGGAAGACTCAAAACGGCTTTGGTTGGATGGGACCTTTAAAGCTCATCAAATTCCAGCTCCCCCACCACAGGCAAGGGTCATGTTGCTCCAAGCCCCATCCAACCTGGCCTTGAACCCCTCCAGAGATGGGGCAGCCACCCCTGCTCTGGGCAACCTGGGCCAGGGCCTCCTCACCCTCACAGCAGAACATTTCTCCCTAAGATCTCATCTCAATCTCCCCTCTTTCAGTTTAAAAATGTTCCCTCTCATCCTATCACTCACATCTAGTTTTCGTTAGTGTTATGACAGATCTTGGAGACTAAATGTTGGTGCTTGTCTTTTTTTTTACGGTGACAGAGAAGGCTGCTAAGCCAACAGGAGAGATCCACGTGAAAACACTGGAGGAAATCCGTAATGAGAGAGCAAATCAGAGACGAGGAGAAGCTCCAGCTAAACCTCAGGCTGAAGGACGCGGTAAAACAGAAGATGCCAGCTCAGGGGCAAAGCCTTCCCCTGCAGTTCGCATCAAAACTTTCTCAGGAGCTTTGGCTGAAAAAAACCACAAGCGATTGGAAGAAGAGAAGCAAAAACCAGAAGAGTTTCCTACCAAGAGGAAAGCCGAGAGTGAGCCCAAGAAGCAGGGCACATTTGCTCCATCTCGGCCCAGCAAAGCGCTCCTGGCAGAGCTGGGAGGTAAACCCAAGCCAATCGGAGAAGTGCGTGTTAAAACCCTGGAAGAAATCAAGCAGGAGAAAGCTCTGCGGATGCAGCAGAGCGGAGAAAATGTGCCAGCTCCACCAGCACAACCTGAACCTGCTCCGACAGGGCGGAGATTGTTACGGGTCACGAAGCTAACAGGTAATAAGATGGTTTGGTACCAGGGTCTCTTCCAACCTGGTGATTTTGTGATTCTATAAATTCGCTTTGCTCAGGATTCACTCTGCTTGTATCTTCTGTGTATACCAGAGGTTAAAGGAGTTAAAGGCTACCAAGTCAGAAGGCAAGGAAGTGCCACAACAGGCAGTCATATTATTTTCCATGAACTACGTGATAGTTTTTTGTATTTCCTACTGGAAAAAATAATATCTAATTGCTTGCTTTTTTTTTCCTGCCAGCTGTTTTTGTGGCATGGGATTGTCCCTGTGCTGAATCCAATTTTACCTTCCTTTTTGGCACGCGTGTTGTTGAACTTAAATTATTGATGTATACATGGTTGTGGAGTGTGCAGCAACTTCCCTGTGCAAGGGCTGGTTTATGTGAAAACTGACACAGTATTAAAGAGCTCGTTGTTAAGATTAGGTGAGACACGTGAAGAAAAAAAAGGGATCAAGGGAATAGAGAGTCACAGAACAGAATCACAGAACAACCAGGTTGGAAGGGACCCATCGGATCTTCTAGTCCAACCATTCCTATCCAACACTAAACCAAGTCCCTCAATACCTCATCCACCCGTGCCTTAAACACATCCAGGGAAGGTGAAACAGCGACCTCCCTGGGCAGCCTATTCCAATGCCCAATGACCCTCTGTGTGAAAAACCTCCTCCTAATCTCCAGCCTAAATCTACCCTGGCGGAGCTTGAGGCCATTTCCTCTCGTCCTGTCCCCTGTCACTTGGGAGAAGAGCCCAGCTCCCTCCTCTCTACAACCTCCTTTCAGGTACTTGTAGAGAGTAATGAGGTCTTCTCTCAGCCTCCTCTTCTCCAGGATAAACAACCCCAGCCCTCTCAGCCGCTCCTCATAGGGTCTGCTCTCCAGCCCCAGTCCTACTGCTGCACCGATTGTGTCCTGCAGCCTTTCCCTCTGTCCCATTATTAGACATGAGGAAATTAACACACCAAGGAAAGAGAGGCAACCAGGTTTCTTTATTTCTGCTATTGACAAAATTGTTTGTTTTTTTCCCCCTTGTTCTAAAGCACCTGGAAGAGAAGAGAAGAAGGTAGTGGAATTGAACAAATCTGCCAAAACTGTCTGTGCGTCAGCGGAGGTGAGTCAGTCCTTTGTGAACACACACACACACAAATGTATTGACACTATTCCTGATCAATTTTTGTCCTGCTTGGTTTGTACCTCGCTGTATACTCCCAGCCTGAGCATGTTCCTACTTTTCTGCATTCAGAAAGTGCTGCAGTGAAGTCAGTCCTGTCCCTTTCAGCAGCATTTCCAGTCAGCTTTGTAATCCTGAAGCTTTGAATTAATCTCATTATACCTGATGGTGAATAAGAAACCGTATCGACACCAGTTTTAATCTACACTGTTAGTATAGAGGGAATGTTTCAGTTCTCAGCAACTGAATATCTTAAAATCCTGAGGTAAGTATTTGAAGAGAAAAGGCTAGAGCTTTGTATTCAAGGAAATCTCCCAGCGAGTGCTGTATTGGGAAGGCTGTGTGACTTTCTGGAGCTTAATAAGAATGTAATAGATTCCAGCTAGAGTCTTCTGCTCTATTAAACAAGCTTGCAGTGTTGTGAGGTTGAGGCTTAGTATTTCCATAGCAAAGCATGTTACAGGCAATGGTTTTTTTATGGAACAAATGTCGGATCTGAATGAGATTAACACAGTTCCACATGGAGCCATTTCAGAGCAACTGCCGCTCACATTTTCTTAATGACATCTCCATAGATTGTTGTCCTACTAATCCTCCTTTTGTTTCTTTCCAGCCTTCTGCTCAGAGTGCAACTCTTTCTAAAGTTCAAGTGAAGAGCCTCGAAGAGATAATGAGGGAGAAGCGGCAACTGAAACAACACCACGAAGAGACGCTTCCGAAGGAAGCAGCTGCTGTGCCATCTCCGGTTGAAAAGGCAAACAAGGATAAAACTCCAGCATCGGGAAGTCCTGAATCCACCGTGGTTTCAGCGTCAGATCATCTGCTTGCGAAGCGGATGTTGGTGAAATCTCCAGAAGATGGGGTTGCAGGCACAGGAAAGGATGCAGCTGTGTCATCAGGAGAGCAAGCAGCTCAACATCTGGAACAGAAAGCTAAAAGTAAGTGTCCAGGGAATGTTAGAGTCACTTCAAGTTATGTTTTGAAAGTAGCGCAAAAGATAATTGCTACATTGTCACTCTGGCTACGTTTTGGGGTTTTTTTACTTTTTTACCACCTGTTGGAGAACAAAGTTCACTGTGTGGGAAATCCTGCTGAGCTCTGGGCAATGGAAGGATTGTGGGACTGTTAAGAGAACTTGTCCTCTCTTCCTATTCCTGCAGCCAAATCTAAGGTGTGCCTGAAGCCTTTGGATGGGAAAGCCAGTTTCCCCAGCAAGCACATGCTGAAACGCAAGTCAGCCGAGAGTCATCCCTCTGCTGTGGCGGCTGTGAAGCCCCTGAGTGCCACTGGTGAAGACATGAAGGAGCCTTCCCCTAAACAAGTATCTGTGGTAAGGACAGTGGCTGAGGCAGCAATGGGTCCCTAGTAAAATATATGCCCAGGAGTTTCTTTCCTTTTGAAGGGAAGATTGAAAATGGGAATGTTCTACAGGTCTGGGTTCCCTTTTAAATCCAGAAGTGGTCTGCAGGGTGGTTGTAGTACCTGTCTGCTCTTTACTAGGTGAATGGCAGCATTTATATATTCTCTGCTATGATTTCATAGCATCATGGAATGGTTTGGGGTGGAAGTGATCTTAAAACCCAGCCAGTTGCACCTCCTACCAGGGGCAGGGACACCTTCTACTGGATCCAGTTGCTCCAAGCCCCATCCAACCTGGCCTGGAACCCCTCCAGGGATGGGGCAGCCACCAGTGCTCTGGGCAACCTGGGCCAGGGCCTCCTCACCCTCATAGCAAAACACTTCTGCCCAAGATCTCATCTCAATCTCCCCTTTTGCAACTGAAAACCATTCCCCTTTGTCCTCTCTTTGCACCCCCTGATCCAGAGCCCCTCCCCAGCTTTCCTGGAGCCCTTAGAAGCTGCTCTAAGGTCTCCTTGGAGCCTTCTCTTCTCCAGGCTGAACAACCCCAACTCTCTCAGCCTGTGCTCATATTTCTCTGTGGTGTGAAGGATTTTGTCCATTCCTGCTGTGTTCTTAAACACACAAGGTCACTGCTAAACTTCAAGTGAACGTTAACTTCTCTTCAGGGGTGCCCTGGTGCTGCATTTTGGTTAAGACTCGGCAGTGCCAGAGAAGAAACAGAAGGAAGAATCTGCTATGTATTCTGTTACCTGTGGATCATAAAAACTGTTGTGTTTCTTCCTAGGCCGTTTTTCCTGCTTTGCCAGAGGAGAGCCCGATCTCTGCACCTCAGCGAGAACAAAGCAAAGCCAGGTAACCACCACAACTCATTCTTTTTCTTGGTCAGTCTGTCTTTCACAGGAAGCATAAAGGCTTTTTCACATGTGGGAAAACTAGAGTTTTGAGCTAATCAGTGCCAAAGTCCAACAAAGAAACAGTTAATCTGAAATAATTTTCTAGCAGCTGGCAGGAATGTTTATTTAGATCCTTTCCTTCAAATGCTGCAAGCAGGTACAGCTTTTCAGTGACTTCTTGGGTTTTTTGAATGCCTGCAGGAGTTTACTTCTTAACCGTTTTACAGTCAAATTAGTAAAAGTGGACAAATCTGGCTACAAAAAACTTTCTTTGCCACAGCCCAGATGCTTTATCCTTATGGGTAAATCCCCACATAAGAAATGTACCTGCTGGTACGTTTGACTCTAAAAGTAGCCCTGGATTAACTGAATAACAAATCCCTGTGTACAGTTGAGGCATAGGAGGGATTAACAACAGTTTTAAGAGCTGGTTTGCAGAAAACATTTCTCTGGTTAAGGAATGTTGTACACTGATCTCTTCCTTTTCTTTTTTTCTTCCAAGTCCGGAACTGTCTGTTGGAAGCCAGGCAGGCTCTGTGGCACAGTCGGAGGTCTCCAGCTCAACTTCAACCCCTTCCCAAGTCCCCCTGAAGACGCGTCGGTTGAGCTCCACCTCGTTCGGGAAAGCCCCCTTGTCTGTCGAAGACGACTTCGAGAAGCTTATTTGGGAAATCTCAGGAGGCAAACTGGAAGCAGAAATCGACCTGGACCCAGGGAAGGACGAGGATGACCTCCTCCTGGAACTTTCCGAAATGATTGACAGCTGAACTGCGTAGTCTTAAATGTTAAAAAAAAAAACAAAACAGTATATACTTTGTTTTGTTGGGTTCCCAAGATGATTTTTTTTTCTAGCTGAGGCTTTGCCATGAGTCTTAAAGCACAGTTGAACTGTATCTGCACTCAGTTGTCCTACATTTCCCTGGAGGTTGGAGCCAAGGTCCTGCACATCCAGTCTGCATCCAGCAGTGGCTCCTTGTGACATTGAGAAGACAAAGCACTTGTTTCAATTTGGGACACAGACGTGTTTGCCTACAAACTATGGTGGTTGTGAACCGATCTGCTGTCTCAGTGAAGACTTTGAGCTTCTTCCCTCCCCCACTCTTGTCAAAACTCAATGTTTGTCGCCTTTCAAAGCCTCGATCTTCATTTCTCGGACAGTTGTTATGTAAAGCCTGGAGTTACTGTGTCAACTCTTGAGTTTTATTTATGTACGCTCTCATTTTGATTTTCATCTCTTAGGCTAACGATGAAAACGCTGGGGTGGGAGGGAGTGGAATTAATCCAGTATTTTGGACCAAACGTGCTGCCCAGGGCGCTGGTTGGGGTCAGTCCATCCAGTCTTATGTGGGATGATAAAGGAACAGCGTGAAGAGGAGCAGCTTTTCAGTGCAGCCAGAATCTCCCCCTCCTCTTCTGTTGAACTGGAGAGGTTGGAGCTTTTTCCCTGATGTGAACTGGATTCCGGGGAGGCAGTCGGGATTCCTCTCCTGCTCTGCAGGGAATGGATTTAAGTGCCTCTCTGTTCCCAAGATCGCTCCCTGGTGCTGCTGCCTCTTCTGGAGCATGTGCCCAGGCCAGTGATCTTGGTACCTCTCTCCTCTCAGGGCACACGCCACCGATCCCAAGCTCTGGCTGGAAGAACCGAACCCCATGTGGGACATCTCTGCTCACACAGTCTGAATTCGTGACCCAGCTGAGCCCTGGTTGCATCGCGTTCCCTGCCCCCAGCCATCGTTTTTCCCTAGCAGCCATATTTTGAGTTATTTTCTTACGTTCTGGAAGAACTTCAGTCTTCCTGCTATGACTTGGGAAGCCGTAGGGACCCTCAGGCAGAGGGGAAGGTGAATTCTTGGGAGTTGACTGTAAATACATTCTCTTTGGAAGAAAGGCTTGTGTGCTTTGATAATCCACTGCCACATCTTCATTCCTCGAGGAAAGAGTCAAACAACAAAAAAAAAAACTGTAGTTGTGGCTCTGGAAGGGTCACCCAACCTCTTGATCCTGCTGAAGGACTTTATCCCGGGAAACATCTATCGCGCGCAGACGGGAGTGACCTTGGGAGAGAGGAATCGCGCACGAGGGCCCCAGCGAGTGTGGTTTGCATCTCTCCTCCACCTCTGTCGTCGGCCTTCGCTGCTCCAGGCCCGGGCTCTGTCCACGGAGACAGGATTCGGTGTGCGCCGTGGTTTTCTGTACACATTTTATTCTTCCATTTTCTATTTGTATTCTATTTAAGGTATTGTATTAAACGTAGTCCGGCCGCCTCTGCCTCGCGGGGAGTGGGACAGCGGTTAAATAAACCTGGCAGCAGGTGGGGGCTGCCTGGGAGGCAGTGGGGGACGAAGAGGGTTCTGGAGGGACCGTGGGGGCACAGAGGCTCCTGGTCGGGGGAAAGGAGGGTCTGGGAGGACAGGGACAGTTCTGGGAGTTGGGGGTAAAATGAGGGTGCGGGAGAGAGCAGCTTGGACTTCTCGGGAGGTGGGGAGGGTGTGCACGGAAGGTGCTGGGGGGTTTGGGGGTGTGGGTAAAATGAGGGTCCTAGGGAGGAGAGGAGGGTCCCGGGGAGAGGCACGGAGAGGGGCGCGAGAGGGCACGGAGCGACTCAGGAGTAGCAGAGCATCCTGGGGATGGGAAAGGAGGGTCCTGGGGGGCACAGGGGGGCCTGAGGAAGCACGGGGTGGGGCGGAGGGGAAGCGTGGAGGGTCCTTGGTGGGAGGAGTGGGCAGGGAGGGGCCTGAGGTGGAAGAGGAGGCACGGAGGATCCTAGGCTGCAGGGAGGGTCTCAGGGAGGGGGGTAAGATAAGGGTCCCGGGGTGAGGGGGCACGGAGGTTTTGGGGGGGAGAACAGAGGGTCCTGCAACAGGGAGGGTTTTTTGGGGCACGGAGGGTCCTGTGGGAGCACGGAGGACCTTAGGGGGCACGGGGGGAAGAGCATGGAGGCCTTTGGGGTTCACAGAGGGTCCCCCAAGGGGAACAGAGGCCCTGGGGGGCACAGAGGGTCCTGGAGGGAGGGGCAAAACGAGGGTCCCAGGAGGGAAAGAGGGATCCCGGGAGAAACGGAGGTTCCTGAGGGTGGCGAGGAGCTCCCGCGAGGGGTATGGGGCATCCCGGGATGAACGGAGTGTCCTGGCGGACGCGGAGGGTCCTGGGGCAGCAAGGAGGGTCCTAGCAGGGGGTGCACGGACTATCCTGGGGTTAGGGGCTAAAAGGAGGGTCCCGGGAGGAAGAGAAGGTCCTGAGGGGGGCACGGAGGTCCTGGAAGGAACAGATGGTCCTGAGGGGACCACGGTGGGAGCATGGAGTGTCCTGGGAGGAACGGAGGGTCCTGGAGGGTTCGGGAGGGAAGCCCGGGGGGCCCTGGGGGGCAGGGAGGGGATGCACAGGGTACCCTGTGGGGTACAAAGGGTCCTGGGGGGTGCATGGAGGGCTCTGGGGGGCACAGAGAGTCCTGAGGGTTGTGAAGGGGCCCTAGTGGGGACACGGAGGTCCCGGGTGGGACCCTGGAGGGTCCGTGGGGGCAGCAGAGAGGATTCTGGGAGGCATAAAGGGGCACGGAGGGCCCCAGGAGGGAGCACGGAGGGTCCAAGGGTGAACGGGGGGTCCCGGGGCATCCCTGGGGGAGGCATGGAGGGTCCCGAGGGGGGAGCGGAGGGTCCCGTGGTGGGGAACGGGGGGGTCCTGCAGAGCACGGAAGGGCTGGAAGGAGAGAAAGGGGGTCCCTGGGGAGGGGGAGCACAGGGGACACGGAGACGGGATGGGAGGGTCTAGGGGGGTAAGGAGAGGGGAAAGGAGGGTCTAGGGGGGCACTGAGAGGGGAAAGGAGGGTCTAGGGGGTTAATGAGAGGGGAAAGGAGGGTCTAGGGGGACACTGAGGGGGAAAGGAGGGTCTAGGGGGGCACTGAGAGGGGAAAGGAGGGTCTAGGGGGTTAATGAGGGGAAAGGAGGGTCTAGGGGGGCACTGAGGGGGAAAAGGAGGGTCTAGGGGGACACTGAGGGGAAAAGGGAGGGTCTAGGGGGGCACTGAGGGGGGAAAGGAGGGTCTAAGGGGCTACTCAGAGGGGAAAGGAGGGTCTAAGGGGGTAAGGAGAGGAGAAAGGAGGGTCTAGGGGGACACTGAGGGGGGGAAGGAGGGTCTAGGGGGACACTGAGGGAGGATAGAGGGACACGGGGGGCAGGAAGGCTCCGGGAAGAGGGAAAAGGAGGCTCCCGAGGGGCTTGGAGGAGGAAAAGCAGGGACACGGGGGGTCGCGGGGAGGCCCCTGGGGGGGTCACGAAGGAGGAAGGACTGGGGTGGTCAGGGACGCAGGGAGGCTCCGAGAGGAGGGAAAGGGGGGTCCCGAAGGGTCCCGGGGGTCGCGAAGGAGGGGAGGAGGGTCCCGAGCGATGCAGGGGGGGCTCGCGGAGGCTCGCGGAGGGGGAAGGGAGGGCCCGTCGAGGATGGCAGAGGCGGTGTCGGGGGGTGCCGGTGTCCCTGGGGAGGAGGCGGAGCGGGTCCCGGAGCCCCCGGCGGGTCCCGCGGCCGCACGGAGGGTCGGAGGCTGCGGCCCCCGTTCCGCACGCGGCGAGGAGCAGTGGAGACGCGGGTCCTCCCAGCGTGCTAGAGAGGCGGTGTCCGCCACCTTCCCAGAAGCCCCCGCGCGCTCTCCCGCCATGCGCAGAGCCTTCCGGTTTCCGGTCTGTGGTGGCGGCGGCGGCGGCAGCAAGAGCAGCAGCAGCCATGGCGTATCGTGGGCAGGGCCAGAAGGTGCAGAAGGTGATGGTGCAGCCCATCGTATCCTGCCGGGGGAGAGAACGAGGGAGAGATGGGGGAGAACGGGAGGGAGATGAGAGCGAGGGGGAGATGAGGAGGAGGTAATGGGGGGCAGATAACGGGGGAGAGATGCGAGAGAATGGAGGAAGGGAGATGGGGGGAGTTGAGGAGGGAGAGGAAATGGGGGAAGAGAAAGTGGGGAGATGGAGGAAGAGAAGACGGAGAGGGGGAGGTGAGGAGGGAGAGAAAATGGAGAGAGGGAATTGAGGAGGGAGAGAAAACGGAGAGGGGGAGGTGAGGAGGGAGAGAAAATGGGGAGGGGGAGGTAGTAAAGAGAAAGTGGGGAGAGGGAGATGGAGATGGAGGGAGAGAAAACAGGGGGAGAGGGAGGTGGAGGGAGCGAAAACGGAGAGGGGGAGATGGAGATGGAGGGGGGGGAGTGGAGAGGGGGAGTGGAGTAGGGAGAGAAAACAGAGAGAGGGAGTTGAGGATGGAGAGAAAACAGAGAGGGGGAGTTGAGGGAGAGAAAACAGAGATGGGGAAGAGAAAGTGGGCAGAGGGAGATGGAGGGAGAGAAAACGGAGAGGGGTAGGTGAGGAGGGAGAGAAAACAGGGAGGGGTAGGTGAAGGGAGAGAAAATGGGGAGGGGGAGGTAGGGAAGAGCCAGGGAGGGAGAGAATGGGGAGCTGGGGTTGAAGCTGGGGCTGAGGCAGGAGCTGAGGAGAGAGGAGAGTGGGGGAGACCCAAGGAGAGAGAGAGAGAGAGGTGGGGGGAGGTGGGGTGGATGGAGATGGAGAGAGGCCAAAGTAGGGGGAGCTAGGGTGTGGGGACCCAGAAGAGGTGTGGGGATTCAGGGAGCAGAGCAGGTGAACGGGAGAGAAGCAAGGGACGGGCGGTGGGCACAGGACCTGGCAGTGGAACAGAGGGAGGCAGGGAGCTGGCGGAAGGTGAACAAGGAGCCAGCGACAGGCGTGGAGTCAATGGAAAAGGAACAGGTGTAGGGGAGCAGAGAGGGTGAGGTGGGGAGGTGGAGGGGGAGCTGCTGTGTTGGGCCTAGGAGGTGTTGAAAGGCCACAGCTGTTGCCCTCCGGGGCCACAACATTAAGAACTCCTTAGTGTGCTGCCTCCTTAACACTCCACTCCAGAACCTCATCTTCCGCTACCTGCAGAATGTGAGTACCTCGGGTGGGCAGTGGGTTGGAATTATCAAATTGGTTGGTTGGAAAAGACCTTTGGGGTCATCAAATCCAACTGTATGTGTCCACTATCAAACCATATCTCTGAGCCGTGTCTCTGGGACATGGTTTATGATAGCTGAACTGGATGGTCTTTTCCAGTCTTAATCACACCTCCCACTGGATCAGGGGCTCCAAGCCCCATCCAACCTGCCCTTGAACCCCTCCAGGGATGGGGCAGCCACCACTGCTCTGGGCAACCTGTTCCAGGGCCTTCAACCCTCACAGGAAAACATTTCTTCCTTCTGTCTGGTCTAAATCACTCCGCCCTTAGTTTAAACCATTGTCCTGTCACCACAGGTTTCGCTAAAAAGTAAACTCTTTGCTCTCCTCCTCCATCATTTTGCAGCGATCCCGGATCCAGGTGTGGCTTTATGAGCAAGTGAACATGCGGATAGAAGGCTGCATCATCGTGAGTATCACGATTTTCCCTTGTTATACCTTTTGATTGGGTGTTTTTTTTAATCCAACTTCGTAAAACTATTTCTTCTATCAATAAAAACTGACATGAGGGGTTGGAAATCATTCCTGCTCCTCCAGTGAACAGTCAGAATTGTGCAACCTGCATCAGCACAGCTTAGCATGATTTCTTGCTGAAGTTTAGACCAGGGAGCTTTGCTCACTGCCTGCTTTTATTGCTGGTTTTTAGGGCTTTGATGAATATATGAACTTGGTGCTGGACGACGCAGAGGAGATTCACTCCAAAACAAAATCAAGGAAGCAGCTGGGTATGTCAGGCCGTGTGTGGAGCCAGTGTGAGCACTTCGTGCAGGGGGTTGAGTTCAGAGTAGAGACTGGAGTGCAGGTCTCAGTTCCTGCTGTTCTCTGTGCTGGTGGTTTTGTTGAACGTGCAGGAGAATCTGCCGGGGAGCAGGTTTGGTCACTCAAACGTATATAACAATATAGAATCACCAGGTTAGACCCACCAGATCATCGAGTCCAACCATCCCCATCAAACACTAAACCATGTCCCTCAGCACCTTGTCCACCCGTCCCTTAAACCTCTCCAGGGAAGGTGACTCAACACCCTCCCTGGGGACAGCCTCTGCCACTGCCCAATGACCCTTTCTGTGAAAAACTTTCCTAATGTCCAGCCTGAACCTCCCCTGGTGGAGCTTGAGGCCATTCCCTCTTGTCCTGTCCCCTGTCCCTTGGGAGAAGAGCCCAGCTCCCTCCTCTCCACAGTCTCCTCTCAGGGAATTGTAGAGAGTAATGAGGTCTCCCCTCAGCCTCCTCTTCTCCAGGATAAACACCCCCAGCTCTCTCAGACACTCCTCATAGGTTCTGTTCTCCAACCCCTTCACCAGCTTCATTGCTCTTCTCTGGACTCACTCCAGAGCCTCAACATCCTTCTTGTGCTGAGGGGCCCAGAACTGAACACAGGATTCGAGGAGCAGTCTCATCAGTGCCAAGTCCAGAGGGAGAATAACCTCCCTGGCCCTGCTGGCCACACCGTTTCTGATCCAAGCCAGGATGCCATTAGCCTTCTTGGCCACCTGGGCACACTGTTGGCTCATGGTCAGTCACTGTCAACCAACCCCCCCAGGTCCTTCTCCTCCAGGCATTTTTCAGCCAGACTTCTCCTAGTCTGTAGCTCTACATAGGGTTGTTGTGCCCCAACCTGTAGGGTGGTGCTGCTCTTTCTCTGCAGCTGGAGGGCTGCAGCCAGACTCCTCCTGGCTGCGTGTGATGGTGGTTGCCCTGCAAAACCCTAACATGTGCTGTGTCACCTCTGGTTGAAGCAGGAAGCCCTGGACTGGTGTTATTACAACTACCTGAAAGGAGGTTGTGGAGAGGAGGGAACTGGGCTCTTCTCCCAAGTGACAGGGAACAGGACAAGAGGGAATGGCCTCAAGCTCTGCCAGGAGAGATTTAGGCTGGAGATTAGGAGGAGGTTTTTCACAGAAAGAGTCATTGGGCATTGGAATAGGCTGCCCAGGGAGATGGTTGATCCACCTTCCCTGGAGGTGTTTAAGGGACGGGTGGATGAGGTGCTGAGGGACTTGGTTTAATGTTTGATAGGAATGGTTGGACTCGATGATCCGATGGGTCTCTTCCAACCTGGTTGTTCTATGATTCTATTTAATATTTACCACCTGCTGTGAGGACAGCAAAGAGCAGCCTGTGATATGTGACGTGGAGAGTAGGAGTGGAGGCAGTGTCTGCTGCACTGTGGTATAGACTGGACCCTGCCAAGGGCATTCGGAGCTCTGTGGTGTGGCCAGGAGGGAAGGGGCTGCTTTCCAGATAAAAACCTTGTTGGTTATCGCGTAGTCATCTCCTCGTCAGCAGCTTTGTCACTGTGAAATGGTTTTTTTTTTGAAAACAAGAGATTGTGGACACAGCCTGGGTCGTCTCTAATGCTCCGTTTCCTTTCTCTGTGTTGCAGGTCGGATCATGTTAAAAGGGGACAATATCACCCTCCTACAAAGCGTTTCTAACTAGGATTCGGGGCTCTTCGCGTAGACCGATGCCTGTGGTGCTGGTGGGAGCAGGACCAGTAGGCAGGAGGTTGTGGGGTTGCACACAGAGTTGAAATCTGCATGTCCCTTTGTACCAGTGGTTTTTTTGTAGTTTGAAACAGTGCAGGATGTATTTCATAAATAAACTTTTTTCATAGTAACTGTTAATCTGCTTGCTCTCGGTCTCATGGCCTCGGGAAGTAAAGGAGGGGAAGAAATGCCTTGTTCTGTGCTGACATCTGTGCCTTTGGGGATGTTTCAGCTGTGTTAGGTGGACAAGGGAGGCTTGTTCAGGAGACTGGAGTGACGTGTGGTCTGTCTCTGAGCTTGAGTGGTTCCAGTGAGGGTCTTGTGGCTGCTCTGTAGGGATCTGGCTTCCCCGGTAGCTGCATTTGTCAAATAATGTTCGTCAGAGAAGCAGAGAGGGCAGTTTGTGGGTTAAATCTCTTAATTTCTTGATTCTTCGGGCAGAGTCTCTAGATGAAACCATAGCATGTTAAATAAGTTGGGATATCAGCTGTATCAGTTGGGGGTTTTTTATCACATAGGTTTATTTTCATTAATATCTGCTTGAGGATCTGGCTGTTCTAGTTTAAGTTTCCACGAGAGAGTTGGGGTTGCTTATCACATCAACCCGTGATAAGTTCCCTGGCTTCCTTGGGACCAGCAGTCCCCTCTGCTGCTTCTCTGGTGTGAAGAAAAGGAAAAAGAAAGGGTTTGGCTGCAATCATGGCTTAGAGACTGAGATCACCTGGATGGAGAGAAATCCCTGGAGGTGTTTAAGGGACAGGTGGACGAGGTGCTGAGGGTTTAGAGACTGGTGGGAATGGTTGGACTCGATGATTCGGTGGGTCTCTTCCAACCTATGATTCTAAATGAATCCCTGGAGATGTTCAAGGCCAGGTTGGATGGAGCTTTGAGAAGCTGGATCCAGAGGGAGGTGTCCCTGCCCTGCTTGGAACTAGGTGGCTTTAAGGTTCTTCCCAACCCAAACCATTCTGTGACTCACAGGCTGCATGAGAAATCGTTTAATGAGCTTTCAGTCTCTCAGTGCCTCGATTTGTTCATCATCTTAAAACAGGTAACTTAACGAGGTTCAAGATGGAAGGTTCCTTGCTTCAAAGGATGGAAAGACAGGAGTGTTCTGGCAGAGATCATCCAGCATATGCTGCTCCCTTTCTAAGAAGTCATAACTTCATAGAATCATAGCAGGTGTTCATGGTAAGAAGCTTTTGAGAGGGAGGGTAACATATGTGAATGGCTAAAACAGCTCCAGGGAGCCCGTGGGGTTGTGTTTGTGTTCAACAACTGCCAGGTCCTCTCAGCAGAAACAGAAAGAATCTGCCTGTGGTGTTTAGTGGTAGAAGGCATCACCAGAAGTTAGTGGATATGGAATAAAATTGGGCGTTTTGGGTTTTTTTTTTTTTTTTTTTTTTTTACAGCCAGGTTGGAAGAGACCCATCGGATCATCGAGTCCAACCATTGCTATCAAATGCTAAACCATGTCCCTCAGCACCTCATCCACCTGTCCCTTAAACTCAGAATCACAGAACAACCAGGTTGGAAGGGACCCATCGGATCTTCTAGTCCAGCCATTCCTATCAAACACTAAACCAAGTCCCTCAATACCTCATCCACCCGTGTCTTAAACACCTCCAGGGAAGGTGACTCAACCACCTCCCTGGGCAGCCTATTCCAATGCCCAATGACCCCCTGTGTGAAAAACCTCCTCCTAATCTCCAGCCTAAATCTCCCCTGGCGGAGCTTGAGGCCATTCCCTCTCATCCTGTCCCCTGTCCCTTGGGAGAAGAGCCCAGCTCCCTCCTCTCCACAACCTCCTTTCAGGTACTTGTAGAGAGTAATGAGGTCTCCTCTCAGCCTCCTCTTCTCCAGGCTAAACACCCCCAGCTCTCTCAGCCGCTCCTCATAAGGTCTGTTCTCCAACCCCTTCACCAGCTTTGTTGCTCTTCTCTGGACTCACTCCAGAGCCTCAACATCCTTCTTGTGCTGAGAGGCCCACAACTGAACACAGGATTCAAGGAGCGGCCTCACCAGTGCTGAGTCCAGAGGGAGAATCACCTCCCTGGACCTGCTGGTCACACCATTTGAAGAGGTTGCCTGCATCTGCCTTCCATTCTGTCTTTGGTGTGCCAAGAGAAGCATCCAGGGAAGGCAGGAATGAGTTTTTTTTAAAAACAACTGGCCTGTCAGTGCTGTTTGTGATGCAGCATTGTAAGATTTACCTGCCTGTGTCTCTTCGTTGTAACACAGAAGCCTTGAGAAGCTAGAAAAGTGTCTCGGAAAGAGGTTATTTAACGGGATCTGCTGTACTGCTTGGCTCCAGCTTATCCAGGGCTACTAATACGAAGCTGGCTCGAAGCCCACAAGGTTCTGTCGTTGCACTTTGCACAGGGCTGAGAAGTGGCTTCCTTTTGAGCCGAGCTGGCCATTAGGTGAAGCAGCTCGTTCTTATCAGCGGCGCGGCAGCCAACTCCAAATTGTACATTCGAAGACCCCTTAAATGCCTCCTAAAGCTCCTCTGCTCTTTGATACGATCAAATTAGCGCGAATTAATGTCAATATTGGAGTAGGTTGATGATGGGAGGAAGGAAGTCCAGACTAATCAGCTCCGAAGCATCTCACGATAAGGGACTAAAATAAGCAGTAATTATAGGGAGGGGTGGAGCTGCAGAAAAAAAAAGGAGAAGCTCCCCAGCAGGAAGCCGTGAAAACTGCACAAGGCCTGCAGGAGAGTCCAGGAGGAGGAAACACAAGTCCCATTGTTCTCGGAGGGCCTGGCGATGGGGCCTTGTGGTCCGAGGACAGAGCTTCTAGGCATTACCAGCACCCAGGCTGGGCTCACAAGCAGTCCTGGTGTTGCCCAAGTGGTTTCCCGAGAAGCGCAGAAGCCACAAGACTGACTCATCTAAATGCTCGGTGGCTTTTTTAACTCTCAAGCCTTCCAGCTTCCTGAGCGTTTCCAAGCTTCAGGCAGCAGGAAGGTGATGACTGTTGAGCCGCTCGAAACTGTGTGGTGCCAGAATTGAGGCTCGAGCTGTGCGGTGCCAGAATTGAGACTCAGACTGTGCGGTGCCAGAATTGAGACTCCAAACTGGCTGCAAAAGAGTGCGGTAGACAGAAGAGGGTGCTGCGGCCTCGACCAGCTCCCCCAGCCCCTCCAGCCAAGTGTCACAAGCCTCTGCAGGAACACACAGTTCCCCAAGCGTTCAGAGCAGCTTTATTAGCTCCCAAAGAGCCTGGAGGGAAGCAAACTGGGGCTGACCTCAATCCAGCGCAGAGACCAAAGAGGAGGCCTGGATCTCCTGGGCATCTCCTTCCCTGGCTCGTCCCCCCCACCCCTGCCTTGGGGTGTCCAGCTCCAAACCGGGATGAGGAGTAGAAGGTGCTGGTTTTGGCTGAGCAAGAGGCAGTGAGGAGGAGCAAGGTAGAGTGAATGCTTAAAATTGGGTTCTGTGTTTAGAAACTCCTGTTGTTTGGTTTTCTTGGAGCCTGTTAGGTTTGCTTTTCAAATTATTCTTTTCCATAATTTCCGTTTTCACCTTCCCTGGAGGGGTTTAAGGGATGGGTAGACGAGGTACTGAGGGACATGGGTTAGTGTTTGATGGGAATGGTTGGACTCGATGATCCGGTGGGTCTCTTCCAACCTGGTGATTCTATGATAATTCCTTTCCAGTGCAGGGTTTGGGGTGCTTGAAGGTTCTTTTTGAGGTTACCTTGAGGTTTAAGCAATATTAGGGGTGCCATGATGCAAATATTACGCTGCCTTGTTACCACATCTCTAGGAAACAAAGTGCTGATGACGAGGTTTGCTGGCGAAAGTTTTCTTAGTGCTCCCAGCACTCAGGTGTCTGTCACAACCCAAAAATCAAGCTGGTGGTAGGTTTATATATCATCTCCCTGTACCACAATGTTTTCATAGAATCATAGAATCACCAGGTTGGAAGAGACCTATCGGATCATTGAGTCCAACCATTCCTATCAAACCTACCTAGTTTTGTAGAAACAGAGCTCACTCTTTCCTAAAAATGGAGCGATGGAAATCTGCTTCGGCACAATTTGTGTGGGTTACACAGGGCAGAGTTGTTTATCCTGGAGAAGAGGAGGCTGAGAGGAGACCTCATTACTCTCTACAACTACCTGAAAGGAGGTTGTAGAGAGGAGGGAGCTGGGCTCTTCTCCCAGGGGACAGGACAAGAGGGAATGACCTCAAGCTCCGCCAGGGGAGATTTAGACTGGAGATTAGGAAGAAGTTTTTCACGGAAAGGGTGATTGGGCATTGGAATAGGCTGCCCAGGGAGGTGGTTGATTCACCTTCCCTGGAGGAGTTTAAGGGATGGGTAGAGGAGGTCCTGAGGGAGATGGTTTAGTGCTTGATAGGAATGGTTGGACTCTATGATCCGACGGGTCTCTTCCAACCTGGTTGTTCTATGATTCTATCCTGCAGCGTTTCGGTTTGAGACGCGATGCCAGGCGGATGGGAGCCCACTCAGATCCAGGTGGGGCTCTGCGGTGTTTGATATTTTCCTTTCTTAAGAGCGCTCACAGCTTTAACAGCACAGGGAGATGCTTTGAGTGCACATTTGTCCCTCTTCCCTGCCTGTGGCTTCGCAGTTGTGGGAGAAAAGGCTGCGTTTCTTCCCTTTTGCACCCAGGAATTGCTTATCCTGGCCCAGCCCAGTCCTTTCGTGGGATGAGATTCTCTGTGCCTGTGGAAGAGCCTCTCCAGGAGGAAGGCAGTGTGGGTCCTGCCTTTCCAGAGCTTATTTGTGGTTCTTTGGTAGGACGTGGTGATTTGTAGGACGATTTTTACAACTTTTTACTTGAGTAAACTTAGGAATTCATTGCTAAATCCTATGGTCTTTCCTGTGTGCTTATGATTCTTGCTGCTGGTCTGTATTTGCTGACAAGTCGTTGGTATAATAGACCTTATAACGATCTTAGCCTCACTGCCAGGTTAAAGGTTAGTAAGCTTAGTAAAGGTTAGTACTCAAGCTTAGTAAAATGACCTATGAGACATATAGTGAGGGAAACTGGAAGGTGAAAAGTGTTGTATTTACAGATCTACTTGCAGACTCTTACGGTTTTGATGGGCAGGTTGGCAGTAGAAACATGGACGGTTTGTTGCACTACTTTAGAATATAAATAATATACAACTACCTAAAAGGAGGTTGTGGAGAGGAGGGAGCTGGGCTCTTCTCCCAAGTGACAGGGAACAGGACAAGAGGGAATGGCCTCAAGCTCCACCAGGGGAGGTTCAGGCTTGACATCAGATAAAAATATTTCACAGAAAGGGTCATTGGGCACTGCAACAGGCTGCCCAGGGAAGTGGTTGAGTCACCTTCTCTGGAGGTATTTAAGGGATGGGTGGACGAGGTGCTGAGGGACATGGTTTAGTGACTGATGGGAATGGTTGGATTCGATGATCCAGTGGGTCCTTTCCAACCTAATGATTCTATGATTTTAGATACGCTTGAACCTCTGAGCCAGCCACCTGCCTGCAGGTCGGTGCCCTTCCTGGCACTTGAAAAGCATCGTTGTGCTTTTCCTCCGTCTTTGTGGGGTGCAGGGGGCTCCATCCATGGGCAGGACACGGAGCTGTGATGGCACAAGCACCTCAAGCAGGAGCAGACACTGTGCGTAGCCCATGGGGGCTGGATTGCCTTTAGATTTTCTCTCTTTTCAGGCCTGTAACTTTCTGAGCGTCTGTAAAATAAGGAAAAGGGGGAGCTGGGATCATAGAATCATAGAACAACCAGGTTGGAAGGGACCCATGGGATCTTCTAGTTCAACTGTGTGGGGAACATCACCTTTCCTTCCATCCATCACGCTCAGCCACCACCTTTAATCCCCACCGAGCTCCCTTCTCCCGAAGCCTCCCCACCTCGTGCTTTAGGGCATGTTATCTGGCAACTTCTTCCAAGTGCTGGTATGTTTTAAGGCTTGTGTGCCTAAAAATAATAGTATCAGACAACAGCGGAAGGTCAAGGACTCAAATGGCTCAGAATCCGTGCCCTTAGGGCAGCATCTGCGGATGGAAAACTCGTGCGGAGGGCAGAGGCAGGAGCTGGGGGAAGAGTAGCCTTAAAGCTTCATTCTTTCCTGAATTTTCTGCCTGGTTTTCTTTCCTGAATTCTCTGCCTGGTTTTCTTCCCTTCCTGCATGGGGATGGAACCGTATAAGCTTTGATTTACCATTTTTCTCCGTGGATAATAAAACCCGTCCCCAATTCAGCTGAAGACAGTGTTATAGAATCATAGAATAGAGTTGGAAAGAACCTTAAAGATCATCTAGTTCCAACCCTGCTGCCATGGGCAGGGTTGGCACCCAGCGCAAGCCATTCGGATGCTGTGGGGAGAGGAGTTTGCTGAGCAGCAATTATGCCTTTCTCCCCCCAGAATCCTTGCAGAAAAGCTCTCGTCTCGCACACAAAACTGGCTCCAGCAGGTTTTGTACCCTCCCTTGGCAGCCCACACACAAGGTGCCCAGCATGGCTGCCCCCCCGGCGTGCCTTTTCGCATTCAGACCCACCAGGGGCATCATTACTATTGTTTGTAACATCTCTTGGAAAAATGAGTCATGGGCATGTTGCCTGCCCTCAGCAGGGAGACGCTGCCACATTCGCAGCAGCAACGCCTGCCCCTCCCCGCGCTGCTGCCTGGCGAGCCAGCAGGACCCTGCCTGCAAGGAGCTGCTTTGCATTGAATCACAGAGTCACCAGGTTGGAAGAGACCCACTGGATCATCGAGTCCAACCATTACTATCAAACACTAACCCATGTCCCTCAGCACCTCGTCCACCCGTCCCTGAAACACCTCCAGGGAAGGTGAATCAACCACCTCCCTGGGCAGCCTCTGCCACTGCCCAATGACCCTTTCTGTGAAAAATTTTTTCCTAATGTCCAGGCTGAACCTCCCCTGGTGGAGCTTGAGGCCATTCCCTCTTGTCCTGTCCCCTGTCCTTTGGGAGAAGAGCCCAGCTCCCTCCTCTCCACAACCTCCTTTCAGGGAGTTATAGAGAGCAATGAGGTCTCCCCTTGGCCTCCTCTTCTCCAGGATAAACACCCTCAGCTCTCTCAGCCCTTCCTCTTCTTCTCCAGCCCCTTCACCAGCTTCGTTGCTCTTCTCTGGACTCACTCCAGAGCCTCAACATCCTTCTTGTGGTGAGGGGCCCAGAACTGAACACAGGATTCAAGGAGCCCGATTTCCCTGCGCTTGCTTTTTGGGTCATGCTCCTACCCAGCACAGTGTCGCAGTGCATGATGCTTTCAGGGCTTCTTCCAGTGTGTCTGCAGCAGCGATGGTTACCCACAGCTCTGCTCCGTGGGTCTTGTTGTCATGTAAGCACAAGATTTAGGTTACAGACACAGTAAAACAATGACAAAGCTCAGGTTGGGGCAGTTTATTTTGCTCCCATGTGAGTATTAAGGTCCAGGACGCTCGGATGCTGTTCTACGTCTGCCTGTCTCACTACAAAAGGCATATAAGGTCTGGCTTGTCTTTCTGTGACAGCTGGAAATTCAAAATCAGGGTGAACTTCCCTGCAGATCTGAATCTGGCTGCTGCTTTCCAGAGTTTTGCCTTATTTCCCATGCACAGAAGCTTAGAAGTAGCTCAGCCCAGGGTATCGTGGATGAGCCCAAGGTGACAGAGCAAACTCCACCACCCAGAAGATGACCCTCTTCCCTCCCATGCCTTGGACTTGATGATCCGGTGAGTCTCTTCCAACCTGGTTGTTCTATGATTCTATGACCCAACTGCAATATTTAAGCCCAGTTTTCCTGCACTTGACTTTGGGCCGTACTCCTATCTGAGTGCACAATGTTTTCTCGTAGAATTATAGAATGATTCTCCTGCAATGATACCGGTTTGTCTGTAGCAGAGATAGAGATGGTTATTCACAGCTCTTCTCCATGGCTCTCGCTGTCATCCAACCACAAGATCTGGGGTAAAACAAAGCCACAAGATAGTTTGGGGGCAGTTTATTTTACTCGCATGCGATAGGAATAGTTGGACTCAATGATCCGGTGGGTCTCTTCCAACCTGGTGATTCTATGATTCTATTTATTAAGATCCAGGACCTATTCTGGTCCTGCCTGTCACTCTAGAAAAGGCGAATGAGCTCTGGTTTGCGTTAACTGCAAGGGTCAGAGCTTCAAACGCAGACCGAGCTGCCCTGATTCTGGCTGCTGCTTTTCAGAATCTTGCCTTCTCTGCTATTTTTCATTCTCTCGTCTGCGAAAATAGGAGGAATCTGTAATAGTCCCCTGGGGGGTGGTGGCTGATGGAGTGGGGCGATGTCCTCAGTTGAGTGGAACAGCGCTGAGCACCGACCTGCTGTCTCTGTACCTCTCCTGCTGCCAGGCAATCTGCTTCAGAAACAAAGCTGAGTTTTGCGGGGAAACTTCTCTCCTTCCCTAGGTTAAGGGTTACGGAGGGTCACACAGAGAGTCATTGGGCATTGGGAACAGGCTGCCCAGGGAGGTGGTTGATTCACCTTCCCTGGAGGTGTTTAAGGCACAGGTAGATGAGTTGCTGAGGGACATGGTTTAGTGTTTGATAGGAATGGTTGGACTCGCTGATCCGATGGGTCTCTTCCAACCTGGTTGTTCTATGATTCTGTGGAGACTGTTCAGGTTTTTCACCCTGTAAACTTCAGCTAGAAGCAGGCCAGCTCCAGGTGGGAGGGAGCTGAAAAGGCTGCTGGGCCTCAGTTGCATTTTTCTTGAATCACAGAATGCTTTGATTCTATGAAACTTCTGTATATTAAGATGCTAAAAAATAGAGGGGAAATTTGACTTCTCTACCCCAAGGGTTTGACCCAAGGCTCTGGAGTGAGTCCAGAGAAGAGCAATGAAGCTGGGGAAGGGGCTGGAGAACAAGAGGAGCAGCTGAGAGAGCTGGAGGTGTTTATCCTGGAGAAGAGGAGGCTGAGGGGAGACCTCATTGCTCCCTGCAACTGCCTGAAAGGAGGTTGTGGAGAGGAGGGAGCTGGGCTCTTCTCCCAAGGGACAGGGGACAGGATGAGAGGGAATGGCCTCAAGCTCCACCAGGGAAGGTTCAGGCTGGACATTGGGAAGAAATTTTTCACAGAAAGTGTCATTGGGCACTGGAATGGGCTGTTCATGGAGGTGGTTGATTCACCTTCCCTGGAGGTGTTTAAGGGATGGGTTGATGTGGTGCTGAGGGACGTGGGTTAGTGATTGATGGGAATGGTTGGACTCGATGATCTGATGCATCTTTTCCAACCTGGTGATTCTATGATTCTACGACCCAGACACCAGGTAGCCCTCCAGAGAGGGACATCCAGCATCCCTGACCAAGCCTTGTGTCGGTGGCACCTGCAGAGCCTCTCAAGTGCTCATCACCCTGCGTCGAGCTGCTCTCAGGGCCCCCCTTGCTCAGCCGGTGCAGGTGTTGGGGGGGACAGGAGGACAGCAGCAACGGGAGCCCCGCTTTGGCGGAGATGGGCTGTCGAGTTAGCAGCACGACAGGTACCAGCATCCGCTCTCGAAAAGGCTTTGTTCTCAGCCGGGGGGGCACGGCAGCCCTACTGCACCACTGCCTCCTCCCCGGAGTACAGTGTTTTGGAGCCCATCCCTTTATCGTAAATCAACAACAGAGCTAATATTCATATCGAGGAAGTGAGATAACATCAAGAGCCCAAGGTGGGCTCCGATCTGGGTGCATGAGACATGCACAAGTCTGGGGGGGAAGAGGGAAAGGGGAGCTGCGGTGGGAGCTCTTTATCTGAGAGGAAATTGCACTGTTCGAGGGGGAGAGAGCTGGTGCATCTGTGTGTGTGTGTGCAGATTGGTGTCAATAACACTTGTCAGGAGCACAGAATCATAGAATCATAGAACAACCAGGTTGGAAGAGACCCATTGGATCATCGAGTCCAACCACTCCCATCAAACACTAAACCATGTTCCTCAGGACCTCATCTACCCGTGCCCTAAACACCTCCAGGGAAGGTGAATCAACCCCGTCCCTGGGCAGCCTATTCCAATGCCCAATGACCCTCTGTGTGAAAAACTTCCTCCTAATCTCCAGCCTAAATCTCCCCTGGCGGAGCTTGAGGCCATTCCCTCTTGTCCTGTCCCCTGTCCCTTGGGAGAAGAGCCCAGCTCTCTCCTCTCTACAACCTCCTTTCAGGGAGTTGTAGAGAGTAATGAGGTCTCCTCTCAGCCTCCTCTTCTCCAGGATAAACACCCCTATTACTCCATTACTGTGCAGAGTATAAGCCCCAGGCTGCTTCTGTGGTCCTGCTCCCTGGGGAAGCAGAGGCTCCTGCAGCCTGAAAACTGCCTGAAGAGCAACACGAGCATGAAAGAGCCCCTGCAGCAGGACAGGCTTGCTGCCAGCTGCTGGGGTTGGACTGGCGCGTCGCAAACAGCCTGATGTGTGTGCACCCGGGCTGGGGTTGATCTGGTTGTCACAGGGAGCAGGTCTTCCTGGCTCTGGTGGCTGGAGAGGATGAGAGCAGGTTCTCAGGGACGTGGCAGAACAAAGCAGCATCAGAGCTCCCAGGGCTGCAAGCACGAGGTGCCAAGGGACATGGTTTAGTGACTGATAGGAATGGTTGGACTCGCTGATCCAGTGGGTGTCTTCCAACCTGGTTATTCTGTGATTCTATGATTCTATACCCTTGGTGCCTTGGTCTCTGCAGGCTGTAGCTGAGCTCCTCGAGGGAGAAATCATCTCCTTGCTCCATGGCAGAGACACGAGGCCCTGAGGGCAAAGGGGTTTGGTTAGAGGCAGGCAGTGCAGCAGTGCCAAGATCCGGCATCTCTTAACTCACCTTCCCTGTTTTCCCAAGTAGTTTCGATCAATACCCATGCAGATCTCTGAGTGCTTTCCCCAGAATTTAATCTTAGCAGCAATTGAGATGCAAGGATCACCCTCACCTTCTGGGTAGAATCATAGAATCATAGAACAACCAGGTTGGAAGGAACCCATTCGATCTTCTAGTCCAACCATAGAGGCAGCAGCAATTCTCAGGACTGAACCATAACCAACCCCACGTTGATTTTATACCTTTATTGGCTGCAGTTGCTTCCCTCTCTTTGACAAATCCAAACCCTGTTATTCTTTTTTTGTGAAGCTGAGCTTGGTCTGATGTCTTGGACTGGGCTTTTCCCCCTCTGAGGCTGACAAGGGAGGTTGGCTGCTGCCCCAAGGTGCATTTGGGCGGTGGGGAAAGATGCTCGACAGCAGCTGATGCAAGCGCAGACCTCGAGCGGCCTCTCAGCCCTCCGGCAAGAGGGCTGTGGGCCAGGGAATGGGGGGCTGTGCCATGCAAGCCAGCTCTGCCAGCTTGTTTGAGCCCTTCCTGTGGGTTATCCAGGAGGGTGAGTGGTGAGACCCCTGGGGAGGGGGCTCCAGTAGGCCTGAGCCCAGCTCCCTGCAGGGTGGGTGGTGGGTCGCGTCGGTGAAGCTGATGGAGTTTATGCAGGGTGGGTGTCCCCTTCCCCCAGCCCAGCTTGGGCTCCCTGGCTGAGTTCCTCCCTTCCCCAGCTGTTGTGAGCAGCCTCATGCTGCAAGTGTTCATCCCTGGGGAGAGCGGATCTCTTTCCTGCTCCATCAATCTCCGAGCCCACCTCCGGCACTGCCTGATGTGCCGTGCCGGGGCACTGACAGGCTCCAGAGGGCTCAGCTGCTGCCTGGAGATGCTTCCCCTGCTCCTTCCCCTTCCCCCAGCTTTTGCATAGTACCCAGATTTATTTTTACATAGGAAGCAGCTACGCAAATGCGTTCTGCGCTTGGGCTCCTGCACAAACAGCAAAGGGAGGTCCCAGGGCTGTGTCGTCCTTTCCCAAGTCCCTTTGGTGGTTCCAAGCAGCTTTTCCTTGGCACTGATCGAGAATCATAGAATCATAGAACAACCAGGTTGGGAGAGACCCACCGGATCATGGAGTCCAACCATTCCAATAAAACATAGGATCATAGAATCACCAGAAGTTGGGCTTTGCAGCAGATAACGACAAACACCCCTTGCCCTGTGTGCCTGGTTAGTCTATAGGGGATGAGTCAAGGCAGCAAAACCCGAGGGATCATAGAATCATAGAATGGTTTGGGTTGGAAGGGACCTTGAAGATCACCCAGTTCCAACCCTCCTGCCATAGAATCACAGAATCATAGAATGACCAGGTTGGAAGAGACCCACCAGCTCATCGAGTCCAACTATTCCTATCAAATCCATAGGATGCTGCAAGGTGGCCTCGGTTCAGTTCACCTCCTGCAGGTACAGGCTGGGGAGCACCTGGAAATGCCACAGGGCCACATCCAGCGCTGCTGGAGCCAGGGCAGCTTCTGCTCTGCTAAAGGTTGTGGACGGTTCCCAGCAGCCGATGGGGTTTGGCTCCCACCATAAACACCAAGTGGGTTTTGTCCCCCTTCGCCCTAATACAGGAGGAGAGGGACCTGGGGGTGCTGGTCGACAGCTGACTGACCATGAGCCAGCAGTGTGCCCAGGTGGCCAAGAAGGCCAATGGCATCCTGGCTTGGATCAGAAACGGTGTGACTGGCAGGTCCAGGGAGGTTCTTCTCCCTCTGGACTCAGCACTGGTGAGGCCGCTCCTTGAATCCTGTGTTCAGTTGTGGGCCCCTCAGCACAAGAAGGATGTTGAGGCTCTGGAGTGAGTCCAGAGAAGAGCAATGAAGCTGGTGAAGGGCCTGGAGAACAGACCCTATGAGGAGCGACTGAGAGAGCTGGGGGTGTTTAGCCTAGAGAAGAGGAGGCTGAGGGGTGACCTCATTACTCTGTACAACTCCCTGAAAGGAGATTGTGGAGAGGAGGGAGCTGGGCTCTTCTCCCAAGGGACAGGGGACAGGACAAGAGGGAATGGCCTCAAACTCCACCAGGGGAGATTAAGGCTGGAGATTAGGAGGAAGTTCTTCACACAGAGGGTCATTGGGCATTGGAATAGGCTGCCCAGGGAGGTGGTTGATTCACCTTCCCTGGAGGTGTTTAAGGCACGAGTGGATGAGGTGCTGAGGGACTTGGTTTAGTGTTTGATAGGAATGGTTGGACTCGATGATCCGATGGGTCTCTTCCAACCTGGTTGTTCTATGATTCTATGAATACAGGTTTGCTGGAGTTGGCAGGGATGGAGACAGGGACGTGAGCTCCCGGGGGGTGAATCCTCCCTGCTGCTGCCCCATCTCCGTGGGATGTGGTGGGTTTCTCGCTCGGATGGGTGGTCCTGGCGCCTGTGCTGGTGCTGTGCCGTGCCCTGGCCCGCGTGGGCAGAGGCAGCTTGCAGCCTGTCGTGCCTTTTTAGGCAGGGTGGTGGGGAGAGAGGTTGGGGGGGGGAGGAGAGGAAACATGCCTGCTTGGTTATTTAGTGTCCCACACACAGAGCCTGCCTGGCCCTCGGGAAACCTCCATCCACTGGGCGGCTGGGATCTGCAGGGAAAGCAAACAATGGGATCCCCAGAGACAACAATGCCCCATTGTCCTTTGAAGCCATAACAATAAAACAATAGACCTCAGTCTGCTCCCTTTATTCCCAGGCACGCCCCCCCAGCCCTGGGACCGTCTGCATTTTGGGGCTCACGCCATCTATCCCTGAGGACCCGCTGCTTGCTGTCCCCCCATCCCGCTCCCTGGCTCGTGGGGTGAGTCTGGGGGGTCCCTGTGGCCTCACCATCTGCACGGGTTGTGCCTGAGAGGAGAAGGAAGCTCCTGGGAGGCTTTGATCCTAGGGGTTTCGTCAGCGGGAGGGATGGAAAAGTCCCGCTAGGTCATGCGGTCCAAGGGCCGGAGAACAGCGGGGGCTTTGTTGTCTCCAGGGATGACCATTTGTCAGCCTTCGCCGTCACGGCACTCCCTGAAGATTCCCTGCTGTAACCTCCTCCTTGGGGGGTTAGCAACAACCGCAGTGGCTCTGCCCACCCTGCTTGATGGAGACACCCCAAAACGCTCTGCAGGAGCGTGGGGGGCAAGGAGGAGATGGGGTGCAAGGAGGGGCACTTTGGGAGCCCTCGAGCTGCTTTCGCTCTGTCTCTGGCTGCGTCAATACCCATGCAGATCCCTGAGTGCTTTCCCCAGAATTTAATCTTGCAGAGCTCTAAGGATCATGCCACTCTCCCCATCCCTGTGGTCCCCACAAGCTGCTGTCGTGGAGCAGGGGGTCGAATGCTGGGTCCTGCATTTGGGGCACAACAACCCTGAGCAGAGCTACAGACTGGGAGAAGTCTGGCTGGAAAACTGCCAGGAGGAGAGGGACCTGGGGGAGTTGGTCGACAGCAACTGACCATGAGCCAGCAGTGTGCCCAGGTGGCCAAGAAGGCCAATGGCATCCTGGCTTGGATCAGAAATGGTGTGACCAGCAGGGCCAGGGAAGTGATTCTCCCTCTGGACTGGCACTGGTGAGACCAAACCTTGAATTCTCTGTTCAGTTGTGGGCCCCTCAGCACAAGAAGGATGTTGAGGCTCTGGAGCGAGTCCAGAGAAGGGCAACAAAGCTGGTGAAGGGGCTGGAGAACAGAGCCTATGAGGAACGGCTGAGAGAGCTGGGGTTGTTTATCCTGGAGAAGAGGAGGCTGAGGGGAGACCTCATTACTCTCTCCAACTACCTGAAAGGAGGTTGTGGAGAGGAGGGAGCTGGGCTTTTCTCTCAAGGGACAGGAGACAGGACAAGAGGGAATGGCCTCAAGCTCCACCAGGCGAGATTTAGGCTGGAGATTAGGAGGAAGTTTTTCACACAGAGGGTCATTGGGCATTGGAATAGGCTGCCCAGGGAGGTGGTTGATTCACCTTCCCTGGAGGTGTTTGAGGAACGGGTGGATGAGGTCTTGAGGGACTTGGTTTAGTGTTAGATAGGAATGGTTGGACTAGAAGATCCGATGGGTCCCTTAGAACCTGGTTGTTCTGTGATTCTGTGATCCTGATGCTGGGAGTCAGAGCAGGCGGTGAGCTGGAGCTGAGCACCTCTCTGAGCTTCTGCTTCTCCAGTGTGGCTGTACCATGAGGTCCCCATCCTCTCCAGTAACAGAATTGCTCAGTCCAACTGGGATCCGATGTAGATAAAGGCTCAGATCCCCATCCTGGTGCTGGGAGTCAGAGCTGGACCTCTCTGTGCCCTTGCATTCCCAGCCTAGCATATGTCTCCACCACACAGACCTCATCCTGCCTGTCTCAGCATCCTCATCCTCATCCTTTCCCTCATCCTCATTTGTCACAAAGAGAGAGGGAAACCCTGTGGCTCAGGACACAGGGACCAGGGTGTCCCCAAAGGCCACTGCCAGCCTCCTCCTGGCCCCATGGGAGCTGCCAGAGAGCCTCTTTCTTCCCTGCTTACCTATGGACACACAAACCCACCTGAATAGGGAATGAATGGAGGAGAGAAAAGAGCCAAAGAGTACATTGTGTTTCCAACGGGGCCGGGAACAATTGCTAAATACAAATCACACAGAGAAAAGGGGGAGAGAGAGAGACAAAAGCAAGAACCCCGGCACAAAGGAGAGGAATGAAATGGTAAGTAAAGTCAAACAAAAAGGAGCCCGGGCTGAGACAAAAGAAGGGAACAATATCCCCGAGGCAATAGGCTCCTGAACAATGGGGACAGTGACAGCGGCACAAAGGCTCAGTGTTTGCAAGTAGACGTTATCTCACACAGCCACTGGCAGGCCTGGCCCTGGCGCTTCTATTTTCAGGGATGCTTTTGTGCTGTGCTGAACAATATTCCTTGCATGGCTGCAGATAGAGAGATGAGGGGGGTTTGGTTCTCTCTTTCTCTCTCTTTTTTTCTTTTTTTTTCTTTTTTGGCCTTCCCGGTGCCAGCTCTGTAATAAAAACAGGTTCAACCCTTCGGAGAGTGGGGCAGAGCCAGGGGGTGGGTGAGCAGGGCTGGTGATGCCAGGGATGATGCTGGGGGATGAGCATCCAGGGATGATGGGAAATGAGTATCCATGGACGCTGAGGGATGAGCATCGAGGGATTCTGAGGGATGAAGACCCATGTACGTTGAGGGATGAGCATCCATGGACAAACATCCATGGACACTGAGGGATGAGCATCCAGGGACGCTGAGGGATGAGCATCCAGGGATGCTGGAAGATGAGCATCCATGGACGCTGGGGGATGAGCATCCATGGACACTGATGGATAAGCATTCAGGGATGCTGGATGAAGATCCATGGACGCTGAGGGATGAGCATCCAGGGATGCTGGGAGATGAGTATCCAGGGATGCTGGAAGATGAGCATCCATGGATTCTGAGGGATGAGCATCCAAGGACACTGAGTGATGAGCATCCATGGACGCTGGGGGATGAGCATCCATGGACGCTGGGGGATGAGCATCCATGGACAGTGAGGGATGAGCATCCATGGAAGCTGAGGGATGAAGATCCATGGACACTGAGGGATGAGCATCCATGGACACTGGGGAATGAACACCCAGGGATGCTGCATCCTGCGAGGGCCAGACAGACCCAAGTAGGAACAGGAGCCCTATGTGGCTCTGGGGCCCTGTATTATTTTACGACTTGCGTCCAGGCCTTATCAACCCCAAGCTTTGCATTCAACTAGCTGCACACCCAGACCTGAAACCAGAACCGGGCAGACCAGAAAGATGGCTTTTTTTCCCAGCTGCTTTTGTTTCAAGCGCTGTGCTGGTTTTCTTGGCTAAGTTTGCTGGGTTTGCTGTCTCGAGCACTGTGCTGGTTAAGTTTTTAACCTCTGAGAGTGTGCGTCCTGCATCCTGTGCTGATGTAAATCAGTGGCAGCTACTTGGGATAGAATGATAGAATCACCAGGTTGGAAGAGACCCATCGGATCATCGAGTCCAAACATTGTCATCAAACGCTAATGTGTTTTATGTGGCACAGGAGCTGGTGTGCCATGGTTCACAGGCTTCGGTAGAGCTGGTGCAGGCTTCATCCAGCTCTCACCTGGAAAAAAACCTCCTTTGGGGCCTTCTTGGTTGTCTCCCTGTGTCATGGTTGTATCCCCGAGGTAATGGGCTGGTTGCATTGTGAGCCTGAGCTGCCCAGGGAAGGAGTTGAGGGACGGGTGGATGAGGTGCTGAGGGACATGGGTTAGTGTTTGATGGGAATGGTTGGACTCGATGATCCAATGGGTCTCTTCCAACCTGGTGATTCTATGATTCACACTAATGTGGTGACACACATAGAATCATAGAATCATAGAGCAACCAGGTTGGAAGAGACCCATCGGATCATCGAGTCCAACTGTTCCCATCACATTGAGTGGGGTTGTTATTACAGGGCAGGTTATCAAAACAATCCCACTGCAGCACCCAGACAGCTCGATGGACTCGATGATCTGGTGGGTCCCTTCCAACCTAGTTGTTCTATGATTCTATGATCCAACTGGACCCAATCCGTCTGCATAGGGAGAGACATTCCCACACAAACATATCTCTTTCTGAAACTCCGTTTCCCCTCTGTTCCTGCCCTTGGAAATCCATCCCTCCTATGCTGCCCCTCTCCGAGCTGCCACAACCCTTGGGGACGTCACCCAGGTCCTTTAAGTGACCTGAGCAAGGGGAAATCAGGGTGTTGTGAAGACAGAGTCGGAGACTCACCCCATATCGGTGCCGATCTCCTGAGACACCCAGTTTTAGCAGATGGGTTTAGCTCTCACTTGAAAAAAAAAAAAAAAGAAAAAAAGCTGCGTTTCTGCTATCGATCATGTTATCTGAGGGTACATCCTGTTGCTTAGTTTGGCTGCTTCCTCCATTCAACAGCTGTTGTGCAGCTACAGCTGCTTCAAACCTGTGTGGTGGGGATCGGGTGTTGAAGTCAGGGTTGGAGGGGGGGGCTGGTGCTCATAAAAATGGATCCTGGGTTTTATTTGACTGTGATGAGCGAGAGCGACGTTGTGGGGATGCTGCGGCGAGCAGGGTCGTGGGACAACCAGAGGTGGAGGATGTGATGCTGGGGAGGGGGGAATGTTTGGGACATTTAAATCAAAGTGGTGGCAGCGTCTTACCTTGAAGTTGTTTGCAGGAAAACGGTTTCCTAATCCTGACCGCCCGGTATCTGATTTTGCGGTCGTGTTTGTACACGGGTGTGCTCTGAGCCGGGTTTTAAGATGCAAAGCGAGTGCGGGAACAGGCCTTCTCCCAAGGCTAAAGGCCTTGTACCTTTGTGGCTTGCCAAGAAAGCAGCCCTGTGGTCTGTGTCCTGCCCTGCAGGAGCTCGGCCAGCACGAGCCCTTTGCAATTCCCACTCTCCAAAGGGAGCGTTTGCTCCGCTGCGCAATGGACTCCAGCAAAAATCACCAATCCCAAGATCTGGAAGAGATTGTCCAGGGGACAGGCTGCTCCATCCCTGGAGGGGTTCAAGGGCAGGTTGGATGGGGTTTGGAGCCCCTGAGCCAGTGGGAGGTGTCCCTGCAGGCAGGTTGGAACTGGATGATCTTTAAGGTCCCTTCCAGCCCAAACTATTTTAGGTTTAGGCTGAACATTAGGAAAAATTTTTCACAGAAAGGGTCATTGGGCAGTGGCAGAGGTTGCCCAGGAAGGGGATTGAGTCACCTTCCCCGGAGGGTGTTTAAGGGGCGGGTGGACAAGGCGCTGAGGGACACGGTTTAGTGTTTGATGGGAATGGTTGGACTCGATGACCTGGTGGGTCTTTTCCAACCTGGTTGTTCTATGATTCTGATTCTTTAACCTGTGCTGCTGGGGCAGCAGCTCTGCCCTCACATCCCTCATGCTTTCCTTGGGCTCTACCACGCTGGGGAGTCACTAACCTTTCATTTAATACATCTGAAGGCAGGATGATCATTGAATCATAGAATCATAGAACAACCAGGTTGGAAGGGACCCATCGGATCTTCTAGTCCAACCATTCCTATCAAACACTAAACCAAGTCCCTCAAGACCTCATCCACCCGTCCCTTAAACACCTCCAGGGAAGGTGAATCAACCCCCTCCCTGGGCAGCCTATTCCAATGCCCAATGACCCTTTTATGTGAAAAACTTCCTCCTAATCTCTAGCCTAAATCTCCCCTGGTGGAGCTTGAGGCCATTCCCTCTTGTCCTGTCCCCTGTCCCTTGAGAGAAGAGCCCAGCTCCCTCCTCTTTACAACCTCCTTTCAGGGAGTTGTAGAGAGTAATGAGGTCTCCTCTCAGCCTCCTCTTTGGTCATCTTGGGAGAAGTCTCCTTACTCCAGGTGAGTCACCAACCCCTACATTTAATAACTCTGGAGGCAGGATGATGCTCTTTGGTCTCCTTGGGAGACGCACGGCCAGCCCCGCACATGCCAAATGCCCTGCCAAAGGCTTCAAATGGGAATTTGACCAGGAAACAAAGCATCATCGCATCTCCGTGGCTATTCCCAACCTGAATGATGCTGTTGTTTTTAATCCAGACATGAATTGTCCTCTCCGGAGCTCAGCCCAGCAGGCTGGCCCAGAATAGCCACACACAGCGCGCGGTGACCGATAGCTCATCTCCTCGGGGAATGCCACGGGGTGGGGAGGGCGCAACTGGCCTGGCAGCCGGCCCGGAGCATCCCTGCTTGTCCCCGTGCCACGAGGGCAGGGGGCTAACGCCAGGGTGTCTGCAGTGAGGGAGCGCGGAGGGGTGACGCTGAGCAGGCTGTGCCGGAGAGACGTGTGGGGATGGCCGGACCACACAGCGGGCTGGGAGGAGGCCGTGACCGGAGGGACAGTGTGGGACCAAAGCCACGTCCCCAGGCTGCTGTCGGCCTCCACACAGCCCCCCAAGACGCCATCGCGTTGGGGGGGTCTGAACCCATGGCCTCCCACTCCAAGGCAACGCTGGGCAACTTGGGGTCCCTGCTCTGCCCAGTGAGGACCCACAGCACCACCAGTGCCACCCACCTCCCCTCCAGCTCAGCCTCACAGAGGGGCTTTTCTTGTCCCCTGCCTTTGTTTTCTATTTAGTGCTTTTGTTCTCCCCTCTTTGGTCCTTTGTTCCAGCTTGTCCTTTGTTCACAAGCCTTTGGTTTCTCTTCCCTTTGATGCTTTGTCACTCCCTTCATCTTGGTGCTTTTCTTTCCCTGGGTTTTTTAAGCTGGCGCTTGTTTTCTCTCCCAGCTCTGCGCTTGGCATTTTTATCCTTTCTCCTGCCTGGTCCACTCCTCGGGTCACATGGGATTGTCTTCAAATCCCCATTTGTCTTGTTTTGGTGCTTGGATCTCACTGCCTTTATGTCCTTTCTTAAGAGACTCTTAGCGATTTCTTCTCCTCGGTGAGGAAAAATAGAGAGGGGGAACCAGGGCTTAATTAATTAGCCAGTGTAATCTTTAGATGCTGTGGCACTGCAGGATGTGCGGAGCATCCTTATTATTGTCATTAAGATGTTAAGGGTTAGTGAGGGTTTAAATACCAGTTAATTGCAGCAAAGGGCTCCAACTTTGGCTAAATTATATCAGAAAGAGCCAGACTTGTTTTCACCCACGAACAGAGGAGAGAGCTGGGCTCGTCTCCCAAGGGACAGGGGACAGGACAAGAGGGAATGGCCTCAAGCTCCACCAGGGGAGGGTCAGGCTGGACATTAGGAAAAAATATTTCATGGAAAGGGTTATTGGGCATTGGAACAGGGATAGGGTTGAGTCACCATCCCTGGTGGGGTTTAAGGGATGGGTGGACGAGGTGCTGAGGGACATGGGTTAGTGATTAGTGGGAATGGTTGGACTCGATGATCCGGTGGGTCTTTTCCAACCTGGTGATTCTATGAAAACCCTAACATAGATGGGCAGGTAACAGGTCCCAGCCCCAGTGCTGAGAGCTGAGTGATGGTTGGAAAGGGCTGCCTGGAGCAAAGAGTCCCACTCGTGTGATGGTTCTTGCAGCAACAACAGCAGCAGATGCTCTGCTCGGCTCAGGGTTCTTCGACTGCTTGGGTTGGGGAGCAACAGGTAATTCCAGTGGCTTTTGGAGCTGCCAAACTGGCTAGAGATCCATCCCATGAGAGCCGGGGGCTTTCTGAAAATCCCCCTTGCAGAGCCTAAATCATAGAATCATAGAATGATAGAACAACCAGGTTGGAAGAGACCCATCGGATCATCAAGTCCAACCATTCCCATCAAACACTAAACCATGTCCCTCAGCACCTCGTCCACCCGTCCCTTAAACACCTCCAGGGAAGGCGAATCAAACCACCTCCCTGGGCAGCCTATTCCAATGCCCAATGACCCTTTCTGTGAAAAACTTCCTCCTAATCTCTAGCCTAAATCTCCCCTGGCAGAGCTTGAGGCCATTAAATGTAGCCCTGCTCCCAGCTCTGCTCCCCATCACCCACCCTGCCCGTGCACCATCCCCCATGGGGTGGGTGTTGGTGTCTCCTCTCTGTCCTGCTTGCAGGCAGTGGTGGCCACAGCCACCCTCCTCCACTGGCCCATCGGCCTTGGAGAGGGCTGGGACAGCGAACTGCAGGATTGTACCCAGTGTCTAGACCCTTGCAGCTTCAGCACCATGTGCTGTGCCTGCTACAAGGAGCATTTCAATCATTTGATAGGAATGGTTGGACTCGATGATCCGATGGGTCTCTTCCAACCTGGTTGTTCTATGATTCTATGATTTATAAATACCTGTTGAGGTATTTCTGCCCAGGCGCCAACCCCAATTCACCTGTGAGCTCAGCCCCTGCCAGCCCAGCTCTGTTTTCCTGTGGAATTGTTAATCGCTGGGTTTTGCTTTGCTTTTCGGAGGAGCTCTGTGAGAGCTTTGGCTGAGAACGGAGCGGCTCCTCGTGCGCTCCCCATGGAGCAATCCTGGAACATCTTGGTTTTATTATGCCCAGATTAGAGCCTGTTAGGCTGCGAGTGGACTCAGTCACACAGCTTGGACTCCCTGCAGCAGCTAGGAGAAAGGCAGCACAGAGCTCCCGGCCACTCGAATTGCTTCTGAAGTGGGGAAATTATGGTGTTTGGGTGGAAATATTTAGTAGGTTAATTCCTGGAGCTCGCCTAGCACCCTGCTCGGAGCCCTGGTGGCTTAGGGAAGGGGTTGGGATGTGTTGCTTTCACAGTGATCATCCCTCAGTGCTCATGGTCCACCCTGAGCCCCAAAGCCTGGGAGCCAGGCAGGCAGGGACAATAGGGAAAAGCATCACCTGAGAAGCACAAAAGGGATGCAGGAGCCTCCCAAAAAGCTTCCCGTCCCCTTGGGGTGCAGAGTGGTGAGGGAGAAAGGTCTCTGACAGAGCTGTGAATCATAGAATCATAGAATCATAGAATCATAGAACAACCAGGTTGGAAGAGACCCATCAGATCATCGAGTCCAACCATTGGACTGTGGCCGCTGGCCCTTGGCCCCATGGCCCAGGAGAACTGGAGACGATGGGGTGAAGTGAGGACAACCCCAGAGCTGCCGCTGTTGCAGAGCGTTTGAGCTTCCCCGTTAGCATTGTCCTATCAGCTTGGGCTTTAACGGGCTGCAGATGTCCGTCTGTCTGCGTGTCTGTGTGTCTGTGCACCCACACAGTGCAAGACTGCAGTGTGGGAGCCAGTTCTCATCGCGTGGCATGGCTGGGGACACGGTGCCGGCCTCACCAGTGTGATTCCTATCTTGGAGGTGCTTGGCTGGGGGTTTGTCTCTGGGTCTTCTGGGCTGGAGAGGACCCTTCTGGATCTCTGTTTGCTTCTCCAGCCCAGCCCAACTCTTTCTTTCTGAGAAGAGCAGCACGGCTGCTGCCACCACACAGGGACATTGCAGCCATGACCTCATCCTGCATTCCTGGTTTATCGTGGGATGCATGAGGCAGGTGAGAAGGCAGGAGCTGGAGAAGATTTGGATCCTACCCTCTCCCCAGTTCGTGGATGATCAACTCTCCCAAATTGACCCTCGGAGGGTCATTGGGCATTGGAACAGGCTGCCCAGGGAGGTGGTTGATTCACCTTCCCTGGAGGTGTTTAAGAGATGGGTAGATGAGGTGCTGAGGGACATGGTTTAGTGTTTGATAGGAATGGTTGGACTCGATGATCTGATGGGTCTCTTCCAACCTGGTTGTTATATGATTCTATGAAATTGCTTTGTGGTGGGTTCATTCCCTCCCAGAGCATCTCAGAGAGCCTCTCTGGGTGCTCAGCACCCTTGGGGCGAGTGTGGTGAGTAACATCATGCTCCTTTTTTTATGGTGAGGTGGGTGCGATGCCTGACAGCACCTCCTCTCTCCCGAGTGCTGGGAAGGAGGGCTCTGAGCAGGGAAGGGAGGGAGGAGAAGGGCTCCATGAGCCCAACCTCTCCAATAAAGCTGCCACCCACCAGCCTCATCCAGCTGAGCGACTTGCAACCTCGTAGAATCATAGAATCGTAGAACAACCAGGTTGGAAGAGACCCATCGGATCATCGAGTCCAACCATTCCTATCAAACACTAAACCAAGTTCCTCAGGACCTCATCTACCTGTGCCTTAAACACCTCCAGGGAAGGTGAATCAACCCCCTCCCTGGGTAGCCTATTCCAATGTAGGCAGCGCCAGAGCCTCCATCCACATCTTCCCTAGTTTTTCCTTTCACTGAATGAAGAAGCAGGGAGGCGCAGGGCCCACTGGCAGCACCCATGCAGCTCATTCCCTGTTAGCAATGGCTTTGCCGCTTTCCCAGGCTGGTGAGGAGCGAAGCGCATGCCCGTTTTCCAAACAATGGTCTTGCTTCCGTGCAGGAAGCCAGGTCGGATTTGTTCTCTCTGCTTTGCCCCCTCTGGCCACTTCTAAAGGGGCCAAGCCATTGTCTGAGCCATTTCCATGACTCAGTCTCCAGTATCCTGCCATGGAGAGGCCGCGACTCGCAGCCAGGACGAAGCAGGAGGCAGGACTCCTGCGGTCAGTGGCACAGCTCCTGTGGCCAGTGGCACCGTGGGCTCTGTACAGGGTGGGGGGCTTGGGAAAAGGAAGGTGAGCGCTGGCTGTGCCTTTCCCCTCCATGCCCCCTACGCTGGCGGCAGCAGGATCTTAGCCCCCAGCAGCTTTCCTGGCCCCTCCACCCATTGTCCTGGCTTCCGTCTGTTGAGGGAAGCAGAAAGCCAGGGGAGGGACTGCAAGGGCTGGGAGCAGCCCTGGTTGCTTGCCCAGGGTCAGACAGGTAGGGAGGGATGGAGATGGAGATAGGGATGGAGATGAGGCCCATGGGAGCCCCTCTGAAAGGATTGGGGACCATCATGTCCTCGCCCAGTGTTCCTGGAGATGTCCGGCATGTCCTGGGGGTGCTCCATGGATGCTGAGGATGTCCAGCTGAGGTGCCCCATGGATGCTGAAAGCGTCCAGCATGTCCTGGAGGTGCTCCATGGATGCTGAGGATGTCCAGCTGAGGTGCCTCATGGATGATGAGGATGTCCAGTATGTCCTGAAGGTACTCCATGGATGCTGAGGATGTCCAGCTGAGGTGTCCCATGGATGCTGAGGATATCCAGCATGTCCTGGGGGTGCTCCATGGATGCTGAGGATGTCCAGTATGACCTGGAGGTGCCCCATGGATACTGAGGATGTCCAGTATGACCTGGAGGTGCTCCATGGATGCTGAGGACGTCCAGCTGAGGTGCCCTATGGATGCTGAGAGCGTCCAACTTGTCCTGGAGGTGCTCCATGGATGCTGAGGACGTCCAGCTGAGGTGTCCCATGGATGCTGAGGATGTCCAGCATGTCCTGGGGGTGCTCCATGGATGCTGAGGACGTCCAGCTGAGGTGCCCTATGGATGCTGAGAGCGTCCAACTTGTCCTGGAGGTGCTCCATGGATGCTGAGGACGTCCAGCTGAGGTGTCCCATGGATGCTGAGGATGTCCAGCATGTCCTGGGGGTGCTCCATGGATACTGAGGATGTCCAGTATGATCTGGAGGTGCTCCATGGATGCTGAGGATGTCCAGCTGAGGTGCCCCATGGATGCTGAGAGCGTCCAACATGTCCTGGAGGTGCTTCATGGATGGTGAGGACGTCCAGTATGACCTGGAGGTGCTCCATGGATTCTGGGGATGTTCAGTATGACCTGGAGGCACCTCATGGATTCTGGGGATGTCCAGCATGTGCTGTAGGTGCCCCATGGGTCCTGGGGATGCCCTTCAACGAGGTGGAGAGACACAGATGCAGGTGGAGCTGGTGTGGCACCAAGGAGGACATGGGGAAGAGCAGAGCCAGAGTGTGGACAGGACCAATGGGAGCATGAACGATGCTACCTGGGGATGGGCTGCTGGGCCACCACCTCCTGGCGCCCACCTGAGAGGTGGTGCTGGACCCAGGGGACCACAGCACCTGGGGGGACGTAGCAGGCACTGGGCAGGGAAGGCCACGGTGACCACTGGGGACAGGGAGGAAGGAAAGGAAAGTGAAAGTCGGTGGCTGCTGCTCTGGCCTGGCTGTTGCTATGACGACCCGAACAAAGCTCCCCGATCCCTTTTTTTGGCTCCGTTCGTGCAGTTCTCAGCCCCTTTGTTAATTGTTTCCTAGTCCGGTTTGGGGGACGCGCCTCCCGCCTCCTCTTGCCCCCTTGGTGGGGCAACCACAGCCCCAGGAACGCTCGGAGGCTCCTCTGCCGTGTCCTTCCAGACCTCAGTTTCTCCATCTGTCAAATGGACGTGTGCATCATGATACTTCTTCCCATTCCGGACTCTGCAAGGCAAGCCTTTTGGCCTCCAAACACTGTCGTGCTTCATTTATAATCCTCTGGGTGAAGACGCCAGGTAGGAAACTCTCCCAGATCACTTGTTTTCCAGTTCTGTACATCCCTGTGGGATGGACACAGGGCAAGAGAGACTCTATGTTGGGATGAAAATGGAGTTTGGGCCCTCAAACCCCTCCAGAAGCCCCATATTCCCAGTTCCTGTGTAGATGCCAGGAGCCCCAGGAGCTCAAGCTCTTTTCTTCTTCTCCTTTTACAGCCCCTTGGACAGTGTTAAAGGGTTTTCACAAGGCTGTGGGTAACTCTAGGCTGGCTTTGTGAACAACTCAGAGTTGGGTCATCACCTCATTGTGTAGCACAAGCCCCTACAATATCAGATATTTATATACATTACGCAATAGGTATTCTCTCTTGGAAAAGTTCTTTGTGTTTTTTTTTTCCTTGGTGATTTTCCCATAGGGTCTTTATTCTTCATAGAATCATAGAACAACCAGGTTGGAAGAGACCCACCAGATCATCGAGTCCAACCATTCCTATCAAAGGAAATTCCTCAAAGTCTACCTCATGGTGGACCCATGGTTCATAGTTCTTCTTTGAAGTCCACCTTGATAATCCCCTCTCTACCGTCTTGATTCAGTTCTTCCTCAGCACTGATGCTCTCGATGTTTGATAGGTTTTGTCCCCCTTTGCCCTAATACAGGAGGAGAGGGACCTGGGGGTGTTGGTCGACAGCGACTGACCATGAGCCAGCAGTGTGCCCAGGTGGCCAAGAAGGCCAATGGCATCCTGGCTTGGATCAGAAATGGTGTGACCAGCAGGGCCAGGGAGGTGATTCTCCCTCTGGACTCAGCACTGGGGAGGCCGCTCCTTGAATCCTGTGTTCAGTTGTGGGCCCCTCAGCACAAGAAGGATGTTGAGGCTCTGGAGAGAGTCCAGAGAAGAGCAATGAAGCTGGTGAAGGGGCTGGAGAACAGGCCCTATGAGGAGTGTCTGAGAGAGCTGGGGGTGTTTATCCTGGAGAAGAGGAGGCTGAGGGGAGACCTCATTGCTCTCTACAACTCCCTGAAAGGAGGTTGTGGAGAGGAGGGAGCTGGGCTCTTCTCCCAAGGGACAGGGGACAGGACAAGAGGGAATGGCCTCAAGCTCCACCAGGGGAGATTTAGGCTAGAGATTAGGAGGAAGTTTTTCACACAAAGGGTCATTGAGCATTGGAATAGGCTGCCCAGGGAGGTGGTTGATTCCCCTTCCCTGGAGGTGTTTCAGGGACGGGTGGATGAGGTGCTGAGGGACATGGTTTAGTGTTTGATAGGAATGGTTGGACTAGAAGATGGGTCTCTTCCAACCTGGATGTTCTCTGATTCTCTGCTTCAGGCTGGAGCTGTTTGCTGTGCTCTCCTCCAGCCCAGAGCATCCTCCCAGCCGCTGGGCTCTGCTCTCCCGGGGGCTGCCGGAGAGCTCTCGGGGAACCTCCCAGGACCCCTCTGAGTCGTTCCTCAGCCTTCGTGGCCCCTCCAGAGCCCCCCCAGGGCAGGGGGGATGGAGCCGCCCGGGGTCCCCGTCGGGACAGGGGGGGTCCCGAGGGGAGGGGACGGGGCAGAGGGGCCGCCCCGCCGGCGGCTGCTGGCTGGCTGGACACGCTGTCCCTCCTCCTCCTCCTCCTTCTTCCCCTCCTCCTTCTCCTCCTCCTCCTCCTCCTCTCGCTCCCTCTCTCCGCCCGGCGGAGGCTCCGGGACATGGAGCGAAGCTGAACCGGGATCCGACGGGAGCGGCGGACGAGCCGTGAGTGCAAGCGGGAGCTCGAATTTTGGGGGGTGGGGGGAGGGCAGGCATCGCTCAGGGGGGGCACCCACACGGCATCGGGGGGGCGAGCATCCCAGCCGGCGTGGCGAGCATCCTGCCAGGCGTGGCGAGCATCCTGCCCGGCGTGGCGAGCACCCAACCCGGCGTGGCGAACATTCGACCCGGCGTGGCGAGCATCCCACCCGGCGTGGCGAGCATCCTAGCCGGTGTGGCCAGCATCCGACCCGGCGTGGCGAGCATCCCTTCGGCTCTCGCGGTCCCCGACCTCTTTTCTTTAGAAGAAAGGAAAAAAGGGGATAAGGGGGTGCAGGGTCCATCCCCCCCAACTCCCTCCCCCCTTCCCAGCAAAGTCCTCCCAGCAAAGTTCAGGAGCTGCAAACTCTTCTCCGAGAGCCCCTCCCGTCACCTACCGGCTGCTGGGGGAGCCTGGCAGGCGAGGGGTTAAGTCACGGCTACCCCCCCTCCCAACCCTTCTCCCGGCAGGGAAGGGGTTAACCCCATCCTTCTCCTGGCAGGGAAGGGGTTAATCCCCCCTTTTCTCCCAGCAGGGAAGGGGTTAACCCATGGACGACAGTTCCCCCCAGCCCTCACCCCAAGACCTGGTTGTCCCTTCTCCAGGACCCCCCATCTCATCCTATCCCATCCCATCCCATTCCATTCCATTCCATTCCATTCCATTCCATCCCATCTCATCTCATCTCATTCCATCCCATTCCATTCCATCCCATCGCATCCCATTCCATCCCATCCCATTCCATTCCATTCCATTCCATTCCATTCCATCCCATCCCATCCCATTCCATTCCATTCCATCCCATCCCATCCCATTCCATTCCATCCCATCCCATCCCATCCCATCCATTCCATCCCATCCCATCCCATCTCATCTCATCCCATCCCATCCCATCCCATCTCATCTCATCCCATTCCATCCCATTCCATTCCATCCCATCCCATCCCCTTCCTGGGAAGGTTTCTCCACCCTCCTTCCCACTGGTTGTGGTGGCTCTTGGTGGGATTTGTTCTCCCCACCCTGGGTGCTCTGGGTGCCCAGACAGACAGACAGACAGACAGCCTGTGCTGCCATTCCCAGTCCCACACGTGTGTTTTCCGTGGGGTTCAGGGCTGTTGGTGACCCTGTGGGTGCTCAGGGGTTTGAGCTACCCACCCCTCATCTCCATCCTTCATCCCCGTCACACCATGGGCTGGATACTCCTGCCCCATCAGGTGTCTCCCACCACATTTTTGAGGTTTGCTCGGTGGGATTTCATCACTCCTGGAGACCCATGACCCTCAGCGCCGTCTCCGTCGGGAAGCAGGGATGAGGGCCAAGCAGGAAAACTTGCTGTGGGGACCACGTGTGGGGGTTTGTCCAAGAAGGGTTTGTCATTACTCTCTACAACTACCTGAAAGGAGGTTGTGGAGAGGAGGGAGCTGGGCTCTTCTCCCAAGGGACAGGGGACAGGACAATAGGGAATGGCCTCAAGCTCCACCAGGGGAGATTTAGGCTAGAGATTAGGAGGAGGTTTTTCACGGAAAGGGTCATTGGGCATTGGAATAGGCTGCCCAGGGAGGTGGTTGATTCACCTTCCCTGGAGGTGTTTAAGGGACGGGTGGATGAGGTCCTGAGGGACATGGTTTAGTGTTTGATAGGAATGGTTGGACTCGATGATCCGATGGGTCTCTTCCAACCTGGTTGTTCTATGATTCTATGATCTGGGGCAGGAAGGACGACATGGGGTGGTTGTAACCAACCTGCGACACCAGCATCGCAATGACGCACGGGGTTGGAACTGTGGTCAACACTAATCTCTTGCTTGCTGGGACCTAAGTCCAACCTATATGGTTGGACTCGATGATCCGATGGGTCCCTTCCAACCTGGTCATTCTATGATTCTATGATTCTAAGAGCAGATGAACCTTATTACTGGGTTTACACAGAATCATAGAATCATAGAACAACCAGGTTGGAAGGGGCCCATCAGATCTTCTAGTCGTGGTGAGTCCTTCCCATGCTTCAGAGTCGCGTGTCCTACCCATTCTGGTCCCATCTAGGTCTCTGGGGACTGAAACTGCTGTATAGTGGAGCCCTCCTGCCACTCTGGGGGGTCCTGGGCTGGGGTTGTGGCTGCAGCCACAGGAGGATTTGGGGGGATTTCACCCCCAAATGCTGCTTAACTTCAGCTCAGAGAGCAGCAAAGTGGGTTGATATCAAAATATTTCTTATATCAGGGTGATGGAGCCTCTTGTGCAGGGCTGGGCGCTTGCTCAGGGACCCTGAGGTTAAGCACCAACAAAGTTCGTGGTGGAAGAGAGAGAAAAGGAGAGATGTGATGCTCAGGGAGAAATGTTGGGAATGGTTTGACTCGATGATCCGATGGGTCCCTTCCAACCTGGTTGTTCTATGATTCTATGATTCTATGAAATGCACAAAGAAATAAACAGCTTGCCTTCTTTCCACCTCCACCTAACCATTCCCAGTGCTTCATTCAGGGGGTTTGGTGCCTGCGAGGGGTGCAGCCCAGTTAAAAACCGGAGCCTGTCGCTGCCTTATTGTTCGAGTCTCACTTACATCTTGTGAGAGGTCCCTTCGGCGTGGAAAAGACTTCCCAAGCAAGGCTGGAGCGATAGATTTTCGGAGCAAAAAAGGACCATTAGCTCAGCTGATGTGATTTTCCTCCCCCAGCACAGACCAGATACCATCACTCCGATCCTCTCCTATTGAACCAATAACTCGCGTTTGTAATTCACGCGATTTCCTTTTAGTCCAATTTAATTTCATTAAAAAACCCCTTTGGTTGACACTGATACACTATATATATATATTTTTTTTTGAAAGCCTGTGATTTCAGCAGCTTTTGTGTTAAAAATAGCTACTGTCCTTTGACAAACGTGGGCAGCCTAAAGACAGTTTTCCAAATCATTTGCGAGTGACACATTTTCACCAGCGTCTCCGAGCTGCCTCTTTGCTTCGCTCACCACTGGCCGAGCCGCTGGGGGTTGGTTTTACCCTTGGCATCTGATTTAGCATCACGCGCGCAGGAGGTGAAAACCCCTCGGAGCAGGATAATAGGTAGGAACGGAGATCCCAGATGTTTAAAAATCCGTTTTTCCTCCGTGATGCGAAGCGTTTGGTGCCGTCGGGCGGCTCAGCTCCTCCAGCCTCACTGCTTTGCCCTTTTTTTATTAACAGCTAAAACAGAGCATCCCCCTCCACCTCCAGGAAAGTCTTGATGAGCAAGATTTGTTCCAGCCAGGGTGCAAAATATCCTGGGGGGGGGGAGTAAAATAGCTGAGCTTTGTGTCTCCCTTCTGAAATGCCCATTTTCCCTGGGGCTGCTGGCAGGGGGGGAGCTGTGCCCTGGCACCCAGGGGAGACGGAGCAGCTCGTAAACTTGTTATGCGCCGGAGAGGGGTTTGATTTCATTCGCAGAGGAAAGGTTTTTTTTTTTTCTCTCTCTCAGTGCAGGGAACAGAGAAGCCCAGTAAATCTAGTCTTTCACTGGGTTTATTTTTACCTCTGTTACTTGCTGGTGGGTTCCCCGGGCGCCTGCCTCAGCCTGTAGCTCTCGCTGCCCATCCCTGGGCAATTCCGATTCCTGGAATCAAGCCTTGCTGGGACCGAGGGGGCATTACGAACCCTGCGAGTGGGTCAGGAGACGGGGCCGAGGGTGCTTTGCACTCCCCAGGTGAGTGTTCAGGGCTGGTTTTTTTTGGGGGGTAGATGTCAGGGGGTTGCCGAGTTGAGTCCCCAGCACAGAGCATCCTTGGAGCCGCTGGTCCTTCAGGGGTGGGAAGTTTGATGGTGAGTGAGGTGATGGAGCAAATCCGTGTGGGATACGATGGGCTGTCATCTCCGCTCTCCCTACTCCTCCTGTGCGCTCAGCCCATCCACAACTGCTGGGGATCCAACCCAACCCAAAGTTTATAGGGTTTTGATGTGATGCTGAGAGGCTGGTGCTGTGGCAGCATGTTCGGGGGGTCCCTCGGTGCCGACACAATGGATCAGGGAGGATCGGGGATGCTCAGGGGCAGCAGGACAGCCCAGTCACGACTGCTGAGGATCCAACCCAACCCAAAGTTTATAGGGTTTTGATGTGATGCTGAGAGGCTGGTGCTGTGGTAGCATTTGGGGGGGTCCCTCAGTGACGACCCAGTGGATTAGGGAGGATCGAGGATGCTTAGGGGCAGCAGGACAGCCCAGCTGCGACTGCTGAGGATCCAACCCAACCCAAAGTTTATAGGGTTTTGATGTGATGCTGAGAGGCTGACGTTGTGGCAGCTTTTGGGGGGGTCACTCGGTGCCGACACAATTGATCAGGGAGGATCGGAGATGCTCAGGGGCAGCAGGACAGCCCAGAAGCTCACGGCCTGTGGCCACTCACGCTCCCGCATGAGCCGGAGCGCGGTGAGCTTTGTCTACTCGCCGCGTTCCTGCTCGCTCCAGCTTTATCCCATTGGAAACACTTCCCGGTGGGTTTGTGTCGGGCTGGCTTTGTGCGTGCACGTGGAATTGCAGGGATCGGAAAATCGCAGGGATCGGAAAATTGCAGGGATCGGAAAAGCCGGGACGACCAAAGCGACCACCTTTAACCGACGGCTCTGACCAATTGCAGGGACTCGCTCGCTCTCTCGGTGCAGCTTCGCTCTGCTTTTACACCCTGGAAGTTCCCAGCCAGGCTAATAAAATATGTGCTGCTTATTTTCATTAAACAAAGCATTATATTATAAAAAAATCCACTCGCGGGCAGGGCAGTTAATACCTCCAGCCTGCGATGCCATGGAGAGAGCCGACCGGCCTCTTTTGTTCTCTGCTGCGGCCACGCCGCCCAACGCAGCATCGCTCCAAACTAGCCATGAAATATCTTCCTTTCCCCCTCATCCCAATGGATCAAAGCCGCCTGGTTTTATGCCTCTGACGGAGGAGTTGTGCTCAGCGGGAGGGAGAACCCAGAAAGCTGGGCAGCCCCAGGGTCAGGCGTTCCCCGGCTGGGGGTCCCTTGCAGCATCGCAGCCACCCCTGACCAGCCAGGGCTGGGCTGGCCCAGGCTCTGCTTGCTTTAGTTTTGGGAGGTTTTTAGTTTTGGGAGGTTTGTAGTTTCATTGCGCTGCAGGGTGGAAGATTCGGGAGGCTCAAAAAGTTTCGCTCGATGCATGACTAATTTCCAGCCGGTTTTAACCCAGTAAAGACACGCGAAGGGGGAAATAAATTAGAGCGGCTGGTGACGGCTCCACTGGAAAACACCTCAGCGCCTTTACCCCCCCCCCCGTCCTGTGCTTTTTGGGGAGTGAAATTTGCTCCCTGTGGGTAGAGCTGCTGCTGGCCTGGCTGTACCCCCCCGGGAGCTCCTGGGTGCTGCTCGGACACGGCTGAGAAGTGCGTGGGCTCCTCCAGCATGAGGAAAGTTGGCAGAGCGCAAGGCATCAGCTTTTGGAAAGTTTGCTGCTGCTGGGAAGCCCTCCCTCCCTCTCTCCTTCTTTCCCTCCCACTCCTCGTCCACCTGCTCCAGGACCACATGTCCCAGGCTGGAACTGCTCCAGCCCTAAACAAGAGCCCTTGGTGTGCCCGGTCCCACCGGCTTGGAGCGGGTAGGGAGGAGGAGGGAGGTGCTGGCTGCGCTGGGGGCCCTGACTCGCATCACAAACACCCCCCACCCCCCGGCCTCTTGGATAGACCCACAAAAAAATCATAGAACAACCAGGTTGGAAGAGACCCATCGGATCATCGAGTCCAACCATTCCTATCAAACACTAAACCCAGTCCCTCAAGACCTCGTCTACCTGTGCCTTAAACACCTCCAGGGAAGGTGAATCAACCCCCTCCCTGGGCAGCCTATTCCAATGCCCAATGACCCTCTGTGTGAAAAACTTCCTCCTAATCTCCAGCCTAAATCTCCCCTGACGGAGAGGGGACGAGTAGGGGACACAGCAGTTGGATCTGCCTCGAGAAATTATTTATATAAGTACAGTGGAGCACATGGTTGAAGTGGAGGGTAGCGTGAGGGACGCTGCTGAAATGGCCTCATCCCCTTTGTCTCCCATCACCTACTGGCTTCTTGGACCACAAATGGCTCTGTAGCCGCCTTTGAGCACCTCCAGGGTTGGGGCATCCACAACTTCTTTTTGATAGGAATGGTTGGACTAGAAGATCTGATGGGTCCCTTCCAACCTGGTTGTTCTACGATTCTATGATTCTTCTTCTTCTTTGCTTAGAGGTGATGTTCTTCAAAAGCAAAGCTGCTCCTGTGAGCATCGTACTGGAGGGAAGCTCCTTTCTCTCCCTTCTCGTCCTGCTCCTGCTCTCAGCCCTTCAGCTGAAGGAGGCAAACCGGGAGCTGGATCTGAACTATCTGAAATTCTGCCTCTCCATAATTTAATGCTCCATTACCACCCAGGCCTGCTCGAGGCATGTGACCCTGATAAAAGATGCAGGCTGGTGGCTGCAGAGGCCAGGCAGCCTCCCCCGGCGTCCTCCCCGGTGTCTAATCGGAGGAAAATGTGGCTCCTCATTGATACTCCTGCAAATATCCCTGAGCCCAGGCCAAAATCTGCTTGTTTGAGTTATTATCTTTTAATTCTGCTTGGTGAACGCAGCCTGTGGCAGCTCCTTGTGTGTTGGGAGGAGAGAGGATAAGGTTATAAATCAAAGAGCGCAAAGAGAATTAAAATAACTTGGGGCAGCGGTCAGGCCAGTGAAGTGTGGGGGGTTTGGTCCTCTTTGCATGTGCAAAATGGGGTTTTTGTGAGCTGGGCTGATTGAGAGGCGAAGAGGAGAAGGGAGAGGAGGTGTAGAAGCAGGTAGATGGAAATAGCTGGTGACTTGGTGGCACCACACAGCTTCTGCCACCACTGCGATGCTGGGGCTGCTGCCTTCCCCTGCTGCTAGGACCAGTGCCGCGGCCATGTGACAACCAGAAATCAAAGCTCTTTGGACATTTCACCTTCCCTGGAGGTGTTTAAGGGACAGGTAGATGAGGTCCTGAGGGACATGGTTTAGTGTTTGATAGGAATGGTTGGACTCGATGATCCGATAGGTCTCTTCCAACCTGGTTGTTCTATGATTCTATGAAAAGTCAGCCTGAGTGGCCAGTGGGTTTGTAACCATCAGCCCTCACCCCCTCTAGTCTTCCTCCCTTGTTCTGGGTGGATGACGATAGTGGTTCCTGGAAAAACCTTGTTTAAAAAAGCTGAGCTAGGTGACGGTTCTGGCTTGGATTGCAGGGGATGTGGTGGGGTGTGCAGAGCCCTGGGCTTCCACGCCTGCTCTGCTCCCCGTGTCTTCTCTGCTCTTGCTCCCCATCTCTCTAGATTTAGGCTAGAGATTAGGAGGAGGTTTTTCATGGAAAGGGTCACTGGGCATTGGAATAGGCTGCCCAGGGAGGTGGTTGATTCCCCTTCCCTGGAGGTGTTCAAGGGACGGGTGGATGAGATCCTGAGCGACTTGGTTTAGTGTTTGATAGGAATGGTTGGACTCGATGATCGGATGAGTCTCTTCCAACCTGGTTATTCTATGTTTCTATGATTTTTCCCGCGCTGGCTGGCGAGGCCACCGGGCACCCCTGGCCATCCCGCATCCCTCCAGGCATCACCACACGGCTGGCAGGGTGCGTGGTCCCCACCGTGTCCCTGTGGGATGCAGGGAGAGGAGAAGCAGCTCAGGGTGGAGACAGGACAGGGCTGAGGTCTGTGAGAGGAGCTCGAGTGGGTGCTGAGCACATGGCTCGTCCCTGTGGTCCTGGACTAAGGGGGGACTTGGAGTGTCTGAGACCACTGTGGAAACTGGGGATCACACAGAGATGGGGACAAAGGGGACAAAGGCTGCAGGGCAGGGTGAGTGGGGGATGAGGGTTGGGTGTGTGAACCCCTCTGGTTCAGCTGCTAAAAGCTAGAAAAGCCTGTGTCCTGGCCCAGAGGGGCAGCCCTGCCTGCCCACAGGGCTAAGGGAATGCCAGAGCCCGGCTTATCTTTTGTCTGGAACAATAGAGGGCTTGGCCCTATTGTTCTACCTTGCACGCCCAGCCGGATGGCGAGTCCCCTGGGGCAGGGGTTTGCACACGAGAGTGCCTGAGTGTGCCCGGCTGTGCACCGGGGTGGGGGGGACACCAGGGTCACCCCCACCGAGCTGTGCCTCCTGGGCAGCTCCGCAGGTGAATTCCTGAGCTGGAGAGGTGGCTGCTCAGGACCATTCCTGCTCATTTTGCACTGGGACAATGAACATTCCTGCTCATTTTGCACTGGACTGTGACACTGGGATTTCTAGAGCTGAATGGTTGGTCTGGATGAGATCCCTGGGACCGGCTGGAGGACTCCTGTGAACTGTGCAGGCTGCAGCGGGAGAAGAATCAGAGCATAATCTGCCTTTCTCGGAGGCCCCTGGGCTATGATTTGGGCCTCAAAGTGCAACACTGGCCTTTGGGCTCCCTCTGCCCAGTCCTTCCTGCTGTATTGCCTCAGCTCTGTGGGTCCAAATGGAGAACGGGTTTGGGGAACATGTATTTTCACAGGGTTGAGGGGATTGTGTGTGCGTTTTCAAGCAAGTCTGATACTCAGGGGGCTGCGATGTGCTGGATGTGGCTCTTGGAGGAAGAGGCAGAGCCCAGGCGAACACGCAGCAGGAGCCGTGCGAGCGCTTCATAGAATCATAGAACAACCAGGTTGGAAGGGACCCACCTTAGACTGCAAACTCCAGCCCTCCAGACCCTTCTAGTAAGCAAAAGCTTCATTTAGAGTTGGGATGAAGTGATGCTGACCCATTCCTATGGGGCTCCCAGCAGCTGGACTCTTGCCTTCTCCCTCTGAGGGACTTCGGTTAGTGTTTAATAAGAATGGTTGGACTCGATGATCTGGTGAGTGTCTTCTAACCTGGTGATTCTGTGATTCTGTGCTGTCCGGGAACCACCCCAGAGCTCACAAGTGGTGCACAAGCAGGATGCATGTGCTCGCCCTGCATTTGTGTGCAGACAGAGCAACTGTGCCCACCCCGGGACGCACCCCAGAGCTCACAAGTGGTGCACAAGCAGGATGCGTGTGCTCGCCCTGCGTTTGTGTGCAGACAGAGCAACTGTGCCCACCCCGGGACGCACCCCAGAGCTCACAAGTGGTGCACAAGCAGGATGCATGTGCTCGCCCTGCATTTGTGTGCAGACAGAGCAACTGTGCCCACCCCGGGACGCACCCCAGAGCTCACAAGTGGTGCACAAGCAGGATGCGTGTGCTCGCCTTGCGTTTGTGTGCAGACAGAGCAGCTGTGCCCACTCCGGGATGCACCCCAGAGCTCACAAGTGGTGCACAAGCAGGATGCATGTGCTTGCCCTGCATTTGTGTGCCGACAGAGCAACTGTGCCCACCCCGGGACGCACCCCAGAGCTCACAAGTGGTGCACAAGCAGGATGCATGTGCTCGCCCTGCATTTGTGTGCAGACAGAGCAACTGTGCCCACCCCAGGACACGGCACATGCAGGCAGGAGCTGCCAAAGCCCCCTCCTTGGATAAGGCAGGCGCGGGGAGCCCAGGGGACATCGGGATACGGGGAAGGAGGGACAGGTGCCGCTGGGCACAAAGAGCCCCTTGTGCTGCGGGATGCGGGGAAGCCCCGGCTGGCAGGGGCAGTCGGACACCCCTTGCAAACGGAGAGGGCTGATGGCTTCTTGCTGGAGCTGTGTTTTTTTTGTTGTGCAATGAAAAACTATCCCAGTAGGACAGTAAAAGCTTGTTCCCCTGATTTCTCTGTGCCCTCCGAGGGCAGGAGCCTGGCCGGGAGCTCCTGCACGAGCAGGATTTCATGGGTTTTAGTTCCTCTGAAGCGAGAGGGGAGAGGAGAGTGAGGGAGAGGAGGGGTGGGAGGAGAACCCAGCAGGATGATTGTGCTTTAGGGGGTTGCTGCCACTGGGTCCCTTGGGTCCTGAAGTGGTGAGGAACCCCTTGAAATAAAGAGACTGGAGCAACGAAAATGACATGAACCATCTCCCTGCTTCCACCTGTCTCGCAAATTGAGCCCTGTCCCATTAGCAGGGCTGGTGGCCCCAGGGGCGATGCTGGTTGCCAGCCTCATGGTTCAGAGCCATGGGGTGGATGAGCTGCCTCCCAGCCAGGGAGCCTGGATCCACACTCTAAATGAGGGATAACACCATCGAAGTGGCTGAGGCTTTCGCTAATAAGACAGAGAACTCAGGCTGAAAGTGTTTTCCTTGGGGGTCTTCATCCAGACCCAACCAGCCATGACTCTTTGGAGCTGAAGCGCAGCAGGAGCGGAGTCGGGGTTGCTGTTAGTGAGGGTGTGATGGTTTGAGGTGGGTGATGGACAGTTGTGGGCACCAAGCACCCATCCTTCAGGCTTTTTCTTTCACAGGGAGGCCCTGACTATTTGCAGGGCAGCTCCCATCACGCCGGCATCAAAATCAGTTGCTGAAATGTCAGCCCAGCAACTGGAGCTCCCCCTGCCCCGAATCTGAGCAGCAGCTGGGGAGGGCGAAGCGCCTCCCTGGAGCTTTTGACCCTCCGTGACCCAAGCAAGCAAAAACTCTACTGTAAGAACCTGTTTGTTGCAGCTCAGGATCCGAAGCAAAGTGACCCCTAAATGTTGCCGGGGTGCTGCCGGCTGCGAGGTGTGAAGCATTGCGGGCGGAAGCTTGGCCCCATGATTTCTGGTTGCCGAAGATTTTTGGTTGTGTGAGAGGCGCTACAGCCAACTCCCAGCAGCCTTTCCGTTTGCTCATGTACGTGCCCGGCTCACCCGAGAGCAATCATAGAATCATAGAACAACCAGGTTGGAAGAGACCCATCGGATCATCGAGTCGAACCACTCCTATCAAACACTAAACCATGTCCCTCAGGACTTCATCCACCCGTCCCTTAAACACCTCCAGGGAAGAGAATCAACCACCTCCCTGGGCAGCCTATTCCAATGCCCAATCACCCTCTGTGTGAAAAGCTTCCTCCTAATCTCCAGCCTAAATCTCCCCTGGTGGAGCTTGAGGCCATTCCCTCTTGTCCTGTCCTCTGTCCCTTGGGAGAAGAGCCCAACTCCCTCCTCTCCACAACCTCCCTTCAGGTAGTTGGAGAGAGCAATGAGGTCTCCTCTCAGCCTCCTCTTCTCCAGGATAAACCCCCCCAGCTCTCTCAGCCGCTCCTCATAGGGCCTGTTCTCCAGCCCCTTCACTAGCTTTGTTGCTCTTCTCTGGACTCGCTCCAGAGCCTCAACATCCTCAACATCCCAATCAAGATGGGATTGTCCCCCCAGCAAATGGGAGCTCTGTAAAGCCTGGGGGATAATGGAATAATAATCATGGCATGAATAGGAGCTGTAAAATGCCACGAGGGGCTCAGTGAGGGTAGGGAGTGATGGGCACCAGCCAACACCATGAGATGATCTCCACCAGGGGAGATTTAGGCTGGAGATTAGGAGGAAGTTTTTCACAGAAAGGGTCATTGGGCATTGGAATAGGCTGCCCAGGGAGGTGGTTGGTTCACCTTCCCTGGAGGTGTTTAAGGGACAGGTAGATGAGGTGCTGAGGGACATGGTTTAGTGTTTGATAGGAATGGTTGGACTCGATGATCCGGTGGGTCTCTTCCAACCTGGTTGTTCTATGATTCTATGATTCTATGATGTGGGATGGACAATGTGAAGAATCAGCATCAGGTCCTGCGTGTGCCACAAACCTCATCGATGGGCTCCCCATGGCACAGGGCATGCAAAAAAGGGTTGGAAAGTACTGCCCTCCTTGCAGCCTCAGCCCCAGAGGTGGGTGAGCCCCATGTCTTTTCTTTTTCCTAAGCAGGAGAGGAAAGGGGTCAGATGTCTTCGAGCCTCCGTCATGCGATAGGAAAGTATTGTTTACGAAGTAGCCGAGTCAAACGTGCCCTCCGCTCTGCCTGGAAACGCTGAGTGAGTGAAATCGCACAAAAAAATGACACCGCGATTGGCCTCCCTGATAAACCCGAGGGCCGCTTGTGCGTGAGGGGAGGACAAACTGCGAAGACAAGGAGGGAGAAGTGCTAACCACTCTCCCTCTCCGCACTGTGCCAGCATTGCCGAGTCATCCTACTGGGGCTTGGGTGAGTTGATGCCGTCCTTTGCCTCCTGCCTCCGCTGGATCTTTCTGCAGTTGCTCTGGGTTCGCTTATTAATATGACTTTTCTTTCCCAGAATTGATTATTTGATGCAAACTGGTTAAATCGTAGAGGGGGGAGACGCAAGGAGCTGGTGCCTGAGGTGGTGGGAAGGGGTTTAGGGGCAACTTCAAGGACTTGAGTCACCTTCCCTGGAGGGGTTTAAGGGATGAGTGGATGAGGTGCTGAGGGACATGGTTTAGTGTTTGATGGGAATGGTTGGACTCGATGATCCAGTGGGTCTCTTCCAACCTGGTTGTTCTATGATTCTAAGATTCTATGATTCTATGACTTGTGCTGAGTCTCAGAGGCTGAGCAGCTCCCTGGCACCCACCACCCTGGGGACTGGTGGCCACTGGCGGCATCAGTGGGACCACGGGCTTCATCCAGCCCCCTGGGTGCGAAGGTTTTGGCATCGGCGAGCCGGGCAGGACTTTGTTTTTTTTTCTTTTTTGCACCGAAGCGAAGCTTTGCACAAAGGAGGAAACTTCGCTCAAGCATTATTTCTGATGCAGAAAAAAAGGAAAGAAAGAGTAAATACCTGTTCTTCAGCATTCCTCCCTCCTCGTGCCTCGCCTCCCTCTTCCCCTGCTGCTGTGCTGTGAGATTTCTATAGAATCATAGAATCATAGGACGACCAGGTTGGAAGAGACCCATCGGATCATCGAGTCCAACCATTCCTATCAAACACTAAACCATGTCCCTCAGGACCTCCTTTCAGGGAGTTGTAGAGAGCGATGAGGTCTCCTCTCAGCCTCCTCTTCTCTAGGCTGAACAACCCCAGCTCTTCTCTCTGGAAGCCCCCAGCCATGCCTCCACACCCAAAATCCAAGGATGCTGCCTCTCATGAGCATCAGGACACAGATAAAAAGCAGCCAGTTGTTTATAACTATCAGAATAAGGCACTCAAATACAAAGAGGTGCTTGGATCCTTCCCCGAGTGAAAACTGGCACCAGTCCACTGCCTTCACAGCCATGACCCAAACACATTTTTCCTTTCCTGGGATGAGCGATAGGACGGTTTTAACTAGAGAGGGAAAAAAATTAAACTGGACCTCAGGTGGAACTTCCTGGCTGTGAGATTTATTAGACGGGGAATGATCTCATCAGGGAAGCGGAGGAAACTCCGTCGCGCTGGAATTATTTAAAAACCGTGCAAAGCCCGGAGGAAGAAGAAGGCACGGGAACAATCCTGGCGACAGCCCACGTGACCGTTGGGGACTGCGCTGGTCATTCCCGTTTCCTGGTCTCAAGACTAGGTAGTCTACAGGCTGCTTGGGGTTTTTCTCCCACTCCATGAGACGTATCAATAAGGAAAAAAAAAAATCTGTTTGCACCATCACTGGCTTTGCAGGCAGGTGGGTTTGTTGTCCAGGGAAGGTTATGTGGTTCAAAGCATCTTTAAGAAGAAGCCCTCAGGGGTGTAGAGGGAGGGGGCGAGCAGCGGCGCAGGCAGGAGAAGCACTGAAAGAATTAATTCCCCTTCCCTAAATGGTCTGGGGGAAAAGGGAAAACCTCCCAATCTTAATATTTTCACAGAGAAACCCTTCTCATTGCATCTCTCTCTGTTTCTTCTCCTGCATTAAAACCCAGAGCAACATAGACCTCATTACTCTCTACAACTCCCTGAAAGGAGGTTGTGGAGAGGAGGGAGCTGGGCTCTTCTCCCAAGGGACAGGGGACAGGACAAGAGGGAATGGCCTCAAGCTCCACCAGGGGAGATTTAGGCTAGAGATTAGGAGGAAGTTTTTCACAGAAAGAGTCATTGGGCATTGGAATAGGCTGCCCAGGGAGGTGGTTGATTCACCTTTCCTGAAGGTGTTTAAGGGACGGGTGGATGAGGTCCTGAGGGACATGGTTTAGTGTTTGATAGGAATGGTTGGACTTGATGATCCGATGGGTCTCTTCCAACCTGATTGTTCTATGATTCTATGATTCCAGCAAAGCCCCCGGCTGAGTAATCCTTCATGCCAAGGCAGGAAAGCATCTTGCAGTGATGAGTCCCTCTACCACCTCATAAGAAACCAGAGCAAAGTGACAACCCCTTCCAAGAAGTGCTGTGAAACCCGCGTGAGGTGTAGGCTGGAAATTCTGAGTAAGAGAGGGCGTCCCAGCCTCCCGTGAAACGTGTTGGGTCGGATGGACCCGTGTACCCACAGGGAATCGGTTGTGCTTGTCTTGATGTTATAAGGGACGAGTAGATGAGGTCCTGAGGGACATGGTTTAGTGATTGATGGGAATGGTTGGACTCGATGATCTGACAGGTCTCCTCCAACCTGGTGATTCTATGATTCTATGATAATGGGCTTCATTTTCCCATTTCCACCTGGAGCATCCCCTGTGTCCAGGCTCCATCGCTGCCTCCTCTGGTCTGGAGGCAGGGGACAACCCCACGGTGTGGGGCACAAGCCCCGAGGGGGTGAGATGCCTTCCAGCCAGTGGGATTATCATAGAATCATAGAATCATAGGACAACCAGGTTGGAAGGGACCCATCGGATCATCGAGTCCAACCATTCCTATCAAACACTAAACCATGTCCCTCATGACCTCATCTACCCGTCCCTTGAACACCTGCAGGGAAGGTGAATTATCCTCGGAGATGAAGAAATCCAGGAATGCAGAGCTGCCCTCTGTGGCTTTAGTGCTCGCTTGAGCCATCTGCCAGTGCTCTGAGACAAACCTCTGTGGAGCTGGAGTCTCCTGGTATGCATAGGTTGGGGAGGACATAGAATTATAGAGGTTTGGGTTGGAAGGGACCTCAAAGCCCATCCAGGGACACCTCCCACTGGATCAGGGGTTCCAAGCCCCATCCAACCTGAGACATCATACCTGACCTCCAGCCATCCTGTTAAGCAACTCAGGTCCTCTCCTTGCCCCGGCCACAGCTGGAGGATCCATCCTTTCCATAGAAACATAGAACCATAGAACAACCAGGTTGGAAGAGACCCATCGGATCATCGAGTCCAACCATTCCTATCAAACACTAAACCATGTCACTCAGGACCCCATCTACCTGTCCCTTAAACACCTCCAGGGAAGGTGAATCAACCACCTCCCTGGGCAGCCTGTTCCAATGCCCAATCACCCTCTGTGTGAAAAACTTCCTCCTAATCTCTAGCTTTATTTTAACTTTCTTCTCAAGTTTTGAATAGGAGGATTGATTTGATTTCCACCCCCCCCCTGCCCTGGAACCTTTGAAGGACTCAGTGATCTTAGAGGTCTTTTCCAACCTCAATGATTCTATGATTCTAAGGGCTTCTCTGCTGGCACTCGGCAGAGGGAGATGCATTTCATTAGCAGCCCTGGATACGGCCTGGGGGCCTTTGAAGAAGGCAGGTTGGGGTTTTATTTTTTTTTTTGATAGAAATACTATGCTAGCTGCTTGTAATTGCTTTAGGGTTAAACCTTCCAAGCGCCGTGCGGTAATCAGAGACCTGCAATGCTGCTTTTCATCTTAGGGGATGGAGAATTGACATTCTCCTACCAGCGAGCGTGGAAACTGAAGCAATAGGAGCTCTTCCGAGAGCAAAAGGTGAGATAAATTTCACCTTCCCTGGAGGTGTTTAAGGGATGGGTGGATGAGGTCCTGAAGGACATGGTTTAGTGTTTGATCGGAATGGTTGGACTCCATGATCCAGTGGGTCTCTCCCAACCTGGTGATTCTATGAGTTTATGATTCTATGATAATAAGCAGGGGTTCCCATCCCTGCTTGGAGAGGGGACAGAGAAGGCTCTGAGACCTTTTAGCGACCTTCTAGTACCTGAAGAGGCTAGAAGAGAGCTGGAGAGGGACTGTTTACAAAGGCTTATGGTGATATTACAAGGGGCAATGGGGGCAAAGTGGAGAGGGGCAGATTTAAACAAGATATAAGGAAGAATTTCTTCACTCTGAGGCTGGTGAGGCCCTGGAACAGGTTGCCCAAGGAAGCTGTGGCTGCTTCATCCCTGTCAGTCAATGCCAGGTTGGATGGGGCTTTGGGTGGCCTCATCCAGTGTCCGTGTCCGTGTAGTTCCATGTGGAACTACATGATATTTAAAGTTCCTTCCAACCCAAACTATTCTATGGTTTTATGATTTTATGACCCATGTGAGGCTCTGGAGCGAGTCCAGAGAAGAACCACGAAGCTGGTGAAGGGGCTGGAGAACAGAACCTATGAGGAGCATCTGAGAGAGCTGGGGGTGATTATCCTAGAGAAGAGGAGGCTGAGAGGAGACCTCATTGCTCTCAACAACTCCCTGAGAGGAGGTTGTGGAGAGGAGGGAACTGGGCTCTTCTCCCAAGGGACAGGGGACAGGACAAGAGGGAATGGCCTCAAGCTCCACCAGGGGAGATTTAGGCTGGAGATTAGGAGGAAGTTTTTCACACAGAGGGTGATTGGGCATTGGAACAGGCTGCCCAGGGAGGTGGTTGATTCGCCTTCCCTGGAGGTGTTTAAGGGATGGGTAGATGAGGTCCTGAGGGACATGGTTTAGTGTTTGATGGGAATAGTTGGACTCGATGATCTGATGGGTCTCTTCCAACCTGGTTGTTCTATGATTCTATGATTCTATGAAAGGTGTGGTGTTCAGGGTGGCACACGCAGAGGGTTGACCCCCACCCTGCTCCTTCCTGTGCCGGGAGTTTCCGTGATGCCGATGCTCTCACCGTAGCATCACTGTTTCGCTCTGACCCTGCAGAGACGTTTCCGGAGGCCGTTACCCTCCACGGGGAGAGAAGCTGCCTTCAGGGACCTGGTGGTAGACGGAGGTTGGACAAAGACTGGTCTGGTTTGTGTGGCCAGCGTGAAATCCCAGCTCCTGCTGACGCCAGGGTTTTTAGAATCATAGAAACACGAGGGCTGGAAAAGACCTCTAAGCTCATCCAGTCCAGCTGTCAGCCCAACCCAACTGCGGTGACTGAACCGTGTCCTCAAGTGCCACTGGTACATGATTTTTGAGCCCCTCCAGGGATGGAGGTTCCACCCTGTGCCCCTCTGCCCCTGGAATCCCTTCAAACTGATCCAGTGGGTCTCTTCCAACCTGGTGATTCTATGATTCTCAGCATTGAATCCCTTCAAACTGATCTGGTGGATCTCTTCCAACCTGGCGATTCTATGATTCTATGATTCTCGGCATTGAATCCCTTCAAACTGCCCAAGATCTCCCTTCTCGGCATTGATTTTGCAGTTTTCTCAGCAACGTGAGCTCTTGAGAGCCGTGTGGGTTGATGGAGGTTGTGGCTTTCCATGGCAGCTGCCTGACGGGCAAGATGATAAAAACGCAGCATTTGAAGGTGTTTAAAGCACTAGTTCGTGCTCCCCCAAATGTGTTTCCGCTGCTGCCATGCCCTGGTTTGCAGGGCGGCACACGCCTGCCTGTGCCGCAGCCCCAGGAGGGAACACGTGGTCATAGAATCATAGAACTACCAGGTTGGAAGGGACCCATCGGATCATCGAGTCCAACCATTCCTATCAAACACTAAACCATGTCCCTCAAGACCTCATCCACCCGTCCCTTAAACACCTCCAGGGAAGGTGAATCAACCACCTCCCTGGGCAGCCTATTCCAATGCCCAATGACCCTTTCCATGAAAAACCTCCTCCTAATCTCCAGCCTAAATCTCCCCTGATGGAGCTTGAGGCCATTCCCTCTTGTCCTGTCCCCTGTCCCTTGGGAGAAAAGCCCAACTCCCTCCTCTCTACAACCTCCTTTCAGGTGGTCGGGGAGAGCAATGAGGTCTCCTCTCAGTCTCCTCTTCAGGATAAACACCCCCAGCTCTCTCAGACACTCCTCATAGGGCCTGTTCTCCAGCCCCTTCACCAACTTCGTTGTTCTTCTCTGGACTCTCTCCAGAGCCTCAATGTCCTTCTTGTGCTGAGGGGCCCACAACTGAACACAGGATTCAAGGAGCGGCCTCACCAGTGCTGAGTCCAGAGGGAGAATCACCTCCCTGGCCCTGCTGGTCACACCATTTCTGATCCAAGCCAGGATGCCATTGGCCTTCTTGGCCCCCTGGGCACACTGCTGGCTCATGGTCAGTCGCTGTCGACCAACTCCCCCAGGTCCCTCTCCTCCTGGCAGTTTTCCAGCCAGGCTTCTCCCAGTCTGTAGCTCTGCTCAGGGTTGTTGTGCCCCAAGTGCAGGACTCGGCATTTGGCCGTGTTAAACCTCACCCCACTGGACTCAGCCCAGCGCTCCAGCCTGTTTAAGTCCCTTTGCAGAGCTTCCCTACCCTCCAGCAGATCCACACTTGCACACAGCTTTGTGTCATCTGCAAACTTGCTAAGGGGTACCCTCAATGCCCTCATCCAGGTCATTGATAAAGCCATTGAACAGGGCTGGACCCAGTATTGCACTTCTTGTCCCGTCTGACCATGAAGCCAACTGGCTGGTTGTCTCCATCCCTCCTGCTTTAGCCTTCCCAGGGAATAACCCAGCATCGGGGGATGCTCGGCATCCCAGGGGTGGGATGGTACCCCCGTGAACTTCCTCCAGCGAGAGCCACTCGCCTCGGCCGTCCCTGGCCATCCCTGCCTGGGCACAGTGGAGGAAACCATCCATTCTTTTATGTGTGAAGGCACGCCGGGCGGAAACGGTTGGAAACGGCCCCGAAAGGACATTCCAAGTCTGGCAGGAAAGCAGCCCTCTCGTCTGGCAGGAGATGGGCTATTGTCTGTCCTGGTGGCCGGCCGGGATTCCTCAGCCCCTGCTCGGAAGGAGAAAACGTCCGTGTGTGTCTTATTTTTTCCTCTACCCCCTTTGCTCTCCGAAGGTGCCGGGGGCTGCGAGCGCTGCACGTGGCTGCTGTGTGATTGGCATTGCCGTGTTTGCTTGGACGGTGTTTTCCCCCTTGATTTTTTTTGGCCCTGTGCGCTTCTCCCTCTGGCTAGGCTGGTTGGATGGGTTGTGGAGGTAGGATGCAGCTATGAGATGTGGGTTTGTGCTGCTTGGGATGGCTGAATTCACTCTGGGATGGCTGAGACTGCGCTGGGCTCCTGAAACGAAGGGTCCCTAAGAACTAAGAGCTTTCTGCTGTGACTGGGGAGAAAGAGGTAAATGATTGTAGCATCATAGAATCACCAGGTTGGAAGAGACCCATTGGATCATCGAGTCCAACCATTCCCGTCAGTCACTAACCCATGTCCCTCAGCACCTCGTCCACCCGTCCCTTAAACCCTTCTTTCCCTTGGGGCAACCTCCAAGCCTCCCCCTTCACCAGCAACCCTTTTCTTGACTGCCGGCAGGATCTGCTGTGGGGAGAAAGCCTGATCCAGACAACCCCACACCTTTGTTGAGTGGTTTTTTTCCATCTTTTCTTCCCCCTTGCTGCTTTGTGCTGGTGGGAAGATGTCAAGACCCCCCTTCCCTGCAAAGCCAGAGCCTGTATAAGCAACTGGGAAGCAGCTCTGGGTGCTGGAGGGGATCTCAGCATCTTCCTGATGCTCTCGAGCTGCTGTGGAGATGCCAGGACCCCCCTTGCCTGCAAAGACAGAGCCTGGAAGAGGCTCTGGGTGCTGGAGGGGATCCCAGCATCTTCCTGATGCTCTTGAGCTGCTGTGGAGATGCCAGAACCCCCCTTGCCTGCAAAGCCAGAGCCTGTATAAGCAACTGAGAAGCAGCTCTGGGTGCTGGAGGGGATCCCAGCATCTTCCTGATGCTCTCAAGCTGCTGTGGAGGTGCCAGGACCCCCTTTCCCTGCAAAGCCAGAGCCTATATAAGCAACTGGGAAGCAGCTCTGGGTGCTGGAGGGGATCCCAGCATCTTCCCGCTGCTGTCGAGCTGCTGTGGTGCCAGGCAGGGTGGGGTCTTGCTGGCACATTTGGTGCCCCTTGGAGCTGTTCTGCTGCCACACAACCGGGGTCGATAGGATCTGCTGGCGGGCAGGAAGGGTGGCACGGCCGCGGCGAGAATTGCAGGACGTGCCGTTCAGGGCTATGAATGGCAAAACAAAAGCTGTCCCCATCCTGAAAATCCCAGCCGTCGGACTTGCCGGACTGGAGTCTGGAGGTGAGGTGAATACCTCGATGCCTGCGTTGTGAGGGGGATTTAGGGCTTTGGGGCTCGTCCCCATCATTCTCACTGAAAAATCCTAAGAGGAATCAGTCACCTGGGTGTCTGGTCCCTCTCCAAGGCCTCAGAGCTCCCTGGCAGCTCCGATTTGGTCCTGTGGGCAGGCACATGGCATCCCACTGCCATACCCTCCCTTCCCCTCCGCCCTGTATTAAACAGGAAACATTAAAGGCAAAAAAGATCTGTTACGCTCCCTGTGCCAAGGCAATTGTTCCGATCCCTATTGTCTGCTCCAGGCAGCCCCAGCGCCCGGCACCTGAGCCCACGCTGGGGGAACCAGCCCTGTAACAAGATCACGGCACTGTTTGCTCCTTTTTCTTCTCTCTTTTTTGCTTTTATTCTCTTCCGCAAACCGAATAATAAGCCCACAGCGAGGCCCCTTTCAAACAGACCCCTATTAAAGTTACGGCCCCGTTTTTAGAGTAAACTTCCAGCGGCACCGGGAGGTGAAGGACGAGAGAAATGTGACCTGTCGGAGGAGCGGGACATCACTTTTGTGTGTGTGTCTCAAACTGGAAGCGTCGCTCTGTGCTGCTGCTGCCCCATTGCCTGGGGGGGGCAGGGATGCCCTGAGAAGAGGTTTTCTGCCTTTAGAACCCCTAAAAGGCTGAAAGGAGGGAGCCTCTGCATTCAGACCTGTAGCTGGGATGCCCTGAGAAGAGGATTTTTGCCTTTAGAACCCCTAAAAGGATGAACAGAGGGAGCACCAGCATCCAGACCTGTGTCTGGGATGCCCTGAGCAGAGGGTTTTGCCTTTAAGAACCCAAACAGGCTGGAAGGAAGGAGCCTCTGCATCCAGACTTGTAGCTGGAATGCCTTGAGAAAAGGATTTTTGCCTTTAGAATCCCCAAAAGGCTGGACGGACAGAGCATCTGCATCCAGCCCTGTAGCTGGGATGCCTTGAGAATAGGATTTTTGCCTCTAGAATCCCCCAAAGGCTGGAAGGAGGGAGCCTCTGCATTCAGATCTGTGTCTGGGATGCCCTGAGAAGAAGATTTTTGCCTTTAGAACCCCAAAAGGCTGGAAGGAGGGAGCCTCTGCATTCAGATCTGTCTGGGATGCCTTGAGAAGAGTTTTCTGGCCTTTAGAACCCCAAAAGGCTGGGAGGAGGGAGCATCTGTGTTCAGACCTGTAGCTGGGATGCCTTGAGAAGAGTTTTCTGGCCTTTAGAACCCCCAAAAGGCTGGAAGGAGGGAGCATCTGTGTTCAGACCTGTAGCTGGGATGCCTTGAGAAGAGTTTTCTGGCCTTTAGGACCCCTAAAGGCTGGAAGGAGGGAGCATCCACATTCAGACCTGTAGCTGGGGTGCCCTTAGCAGGGGGTTTTGCCTTTAAAAACACAAACAGGCTGGAAGGAGGGAGCCTCTGCATTCAGATCTGTGTCTGGGATACCCTGAGAAGAAGCTTTTTGCCTTTAGAACCCCTAAAGGCTGGAAGGAGGGAGCCTCTGCATTCAGATCTGTGTCTGGGATGCCTTGAGAATAGGATTTTTGCCTTTAGAATCCCCAAAAGGCTGGAAGGAGGGAGCCTCTGCTTTCAGACCTGTAGCTGGGCTGCCCTGAGCAGGGGGCTTTGCTTTTAAAACCCCTAAAGGCTGGAAGGAGAGAGCATCTGTGTTCAGACCTGTGTCTGGGATGCCCTGAGTTGAGGATTTTTGCCTTTAGAACCCCAAAAGGCTGGAAGGAGAGAGCCTCTGCATTCATATCTGTGTCTGGGATGCCCTGAGAAGAAGCTTTTTGCCTTTAGAATCCGTAAAGGCTGAACGGAGGGAGCATCCTCATTCAGACCTGTGTCTGGGATGCTCTGAGCAGAGGGTTTTGCCTTTAAAAACCCAAACAGGCTGGAAGGAGGGAGCATCCCTGCACACACACCTGCAAGTCCTCACTCAGGAAAACCCCCAGGGCCAGGTGCTCTACATTCGTGCCTCAGTTTCCCCACCTGCAGCACAGACTCTGGGGCTGCTGGAGCTGCGGGCACAGCTTCCCGCTGGCCTCCGGCCACCGAGTGTGTCCGGTTCCTCCCTGGCTGAGACGAGGGAGGTTTTTGGGGGGGTTGTTTTTGAGCCCTGGCCAGGTCGCCCTCCCCAGCAAGGTGAGCCAGGGCAGGATGCAGTTGATGTTGAGCGATGCTGGGGCTGGAGGAAACCCGCTTGGCCCTGCCAGGGGTTTGTTCAGGCAAGGAGGGCAAGGGAACTGAGATTAAAAAAAGGCTCGGCTAAGATCAGAAAGGCTGGCGAGCACAGTGCCCTATTGTGGAGCTGTCACACTTCCCTTTACTTTATTGCTTTTGTCCAACACCCTATTGTTCCACTTCCTTTTGTCCCCTGTTCACAGCCCTGGCTTTTCATTACCCAGCCGGCCTTGTTGTTTTCGTTTCTTTTGTTTGAAGTTCCTGAGAGGAAGGTTTTATTTTCAGCGGTTTGATTAATTCGCAGCTTGAGCCGAGCTTTGTTTGTTATGTAATTGCTGCCCCTCTTTTCAGGGGGTCCCAGGCAGCCCTGGGGTGTGTGCGGAACCAGGGGTACCAGAGCCCAAGCAGGATGCTCTCCCCGTCCCACAGAACATGGGGGTCCTGGTTCTGGGGTCCCAGAGCCCAAGCAGGTTGCTTTCCCCATCCCACAGAACGTGAGGGTCCTGGTTCTGGGGTCCCAGAGCCCAAGGAGGATGCTCTCTCCATCCCACACAACATGGGGGTCCTGGTTCTGGGGTCCCAGAGCCCAAGCAGGATGCTCTCCCCATCCCACACAACATGGGGGTCCTGGTTCTGGGGTCCCAGAGCCCAAGCAGGATGCTCTCCCCATCCCACAGAACATGGGGGTCCTGGTTCTGGGGTCCCAGAGCCCAAGCAGGATGCTCTCCCCATCCCACAGAACGTGGGGGTCCTGGTTCTGGGGTCCCAGAGCCCAGGCAGGATGCTCTCCCCATCCCATATAATGTGGGGGCCCTGGTTCTGGGGTACCAGAGCCCAGACAGGACTCCCTCCCCATCCCACAGAACGTGGGCTTCCTGGTTCTGGGGTACCAGAGCCCAAGCAGGTTGCTCTCCCCATCCCACCACAGCCCTTTCCCACCTCCAGCCTGGCTCCTGGCTCTGACCGGTGTAAATCCCTTCCTTAATAGCCTCCTTTTCCCATTATTCCTCCCTGCAAGGAGAGCTTTGGGAGGGTAATATTTGTTCCCGTTCTGGCTGTGCAGGGTTGGTGGCCTTGAGGAGGTGAGTCCTTCCCAGGCGGGTGCTGCCCCCCGTTACGCAGAAATCCCAGGGAGGTCCTGGCATCCTCAGCGCTCACTCAGGGATACGGTCCCTGCAAGCCCAGGAATGCCAGGAGCTGCAGTAGAGCCAGAGGGTTGCAAGGGACGTGGCTGTGACGTGTTCTTTGGGGCAGATCTCATTGAAAATAGCTGCTCTGGCCACATTTGGGGTCTGCTGGTGTCACACAGTTCGTCCCTCATCGCTTCTGCGGTGCCCAGCCGAGCCGCTGGATCAGGATACCGCGTCGGGAGCTCAACCAGCACCAGCAACCAAGGCACTGGGGGCAGGGAAAAGCATTCCCTGCTCACAGCTTGGCTGGTCCCAGCTCCACACTTTGCTAGAGGAGCAGTCCTGGTGGCCATCCCAGTCTCTGCTCAGCAGGAGCAGGATCTCCATTTCCCATCGGAGCAGGAAACCTGCCTGCTGGCTTCCTAGGCAGCTCCTGGGGTGATGCCAAGGGGCAGCTCAGGAGAGCTGCTCAGGACTCAGGGTGCTGGCTCGGGTCTGTCGTGGTGATCTAGGCTGCTGGATGATGCACACAGGCGTGTGCTGCTCATATTGCCCCTAAATCCCAGGCCACTACCTCTCTTTCTTCAGGGCTTTGCTCTGTTGCTCCATTCCCTTTGCAGCCCAAAGCGTGAAGGGCTTGTTTCCCTAGGAGGTTTTGGCAACTGAATCATAGAATCATAGAACAATCAGGTTGGAAGGGACCCATAGGATCATCGAGTCCAACCATTCCTATCAAATGCTAAACCAAGTCCCTCAAGACCTCACCTACCTGTCCCTTAAACACCTCCAGGGAAGGTGAATCAACCACCTCCCTGGGCAGCCTATTCCAATGACCATCTGTGTGAAAAACTTCCTCCTAATCTCCAGCCTAAATCTCCCCTGGCAGAGCTTGAGGTCATTCCCTCTTGTCCTGTCCCCTGTCCCTTGGGAGAAGAGCCCAACTCCCTCCTCTCTACAACCTCCCTTCAGGTAGTTGTAGAGAGTAATAAGGTCTCCCCTCAGCTTCCTCTTCTCCAGGATAAACACTCCCAGCTCTCTCAGCTGCTCCTCATAGGGCCTGTTCTCCAGCCCCTTCACCAACTTCGTGACTCTTCTCTGGACTCGCTCCAGAGCCTTAACATCCTTCTTGTGGTGAGGGGCCCAGAACTGAACACAGGATTCAAGGAGCGGCCTCACCAGTGCTGAGTCCAGAGGGAGAATCACCTCCCTGGTCCTGCTGGTCACACCATTTCTGATCCAAGCCAGGATGCCATTGGCCTTCTTGGCCACCTGGGCACACTGCTGCCTCACGGTCAGTCGGCTGTCGACCAACACCCCCAGGTCCCAAACCTGCTCAAACCTGAGCTCAGGGAGCCAGGAGCAAGAGCTCAGCTTCACCAAGCTGGGGCAGAAAGCAAGAAACCTCTGAAAACCAGCAGCACAGGGCATCTCAGTGTGGGGTCAGGCTGGGAAAAGGGGTGCTCAGAGCTTGGGGGGTGCCCCATGGCTTTGCTGACAGCTCTACCACCCCGTAGGATGTCCATGAGGAGCCCCGTTTCTCCCCCCCTGGAGCTTGATGGAGCAGGCAGCATGGTGAACTGTACCATCAAGACGGAGGAGAAGAAGGAGGGCAGCTACGAGACCTCGCCGGGGGCTGCCCCCAGCACTGAACCCCATCCCAGTGACCTGCCGGGGCCACCGCCGAAGGAGGGCACCGACCCCCAGGTCCTGTCACAGGTGGGTCCTAGGGCTGTGACAAAAACTGATCCTGGCTGGGGTCCTGCTGGGCTGGCAGAGGGTTGCAGCCACCCCTGCCCTAGCCCTGGGCTCTGTCTCCTGCTAGACAGGGATAGTTTGTCCTCATCCCAAGCTGAAACTAGAGGCTTTCTGGCTGTTGTTGATGCTCTGGGTTGCATTTGGGATGCGAATGCTTTGCCTTTAGCGTGGAGCCCCCTGCAGCCACCTCTAGATGAATTGAATTACTGTTGGATTTTATAGAATAATAGAATCCTAGAATCACCAGGTTGGAAGAGACCCACTGGATCATCAAGTCCAACCATTCCCATCAAACACGAAACCATGTCCCTCAGCTCCTTGTCCACTGTCCCTTAAACACCTCCAGGGAAGGTGACTCAATCCCCTCCCTGGGCAGCCTCTGCCACTGCCCAATGACCCTTTCCATGACAATTTTTTCCTAATGTTCAGCCTGAACCTCAGCTGGGCAGGGCCAGCCCTGAGCATCCTACCAGCCCAACATCTCCTGCCCAGAGACCTGGGGACAATTCCTGCTGTGGAATCAGGTGCTGATTAACACTGTGTGTGTCACAGGAGTCCTGCTCGCCCACCAGTGATGTGCTGGAGCCCAGGGGCTCTGCCTTCGAGCCGGCCATCGGCAGCCAAGAGAAGCTGGACTTCAACAGGAACTTGAAGGAGGGTAAGAAAGGTTTCCAAGTGGCCTCTTGGGACCCTCTGCTTCTCCCTTCTGGCCCCTTGCTCTTTTTCCAAAGCTGTGGGATGGGATGAGCCGCCTCATGCTGCAGTGCTGTGCTCACCTAGCTGTCCTCTCCCTCTCTCCGCTTTGCCCCCCCTGGTCCCCGCTGGCGCAAACAGTGATGCCAACCATTGAGAAGTTACTGTCCAGTGACTGGAAAGAGCGGCTGCTGGGCCGAAACACTGCTGAGTCCAAGGAAGTGAAAGGTGAGGTCTCCCCCGGCCACCCGACTCCACCATTCTCTCTCCTACTCCCTGTGCCTGGCCAGCCTGGGCTGGAATTGTGGCATTTCAGAGAATCATAGAATCCTTACATTGTAAGAGACCTCTGAGATCATCAAGTCCAACCCATCCACTACTAAATCCCTAAGCACCTCATCTGCCCATCTTCTAAACTCCTCCAGGGATGGGGACTCCACCACCCCCCTGGGCAGCCTCTGCCAGTGTTTGATAACCCTAACAGTGAAGAATTTTTTTCCTAATATCCAATCTGAACCTGCGCTGGTGCAGCTTGAGGCCATTGCCTCTTGTCCTGTCCCCTGCCACTTGGGAGAAGAGCCCAGCTCCCTCCTCTCCACAACCTCCTTTCAGGGAGTTGGAGAGAGCAATGAGGTCTCCTCTCAGCCTCCTCTTCTCCAGGATAAACACCCCCAATTCCTTCAGCCACTTCTCATAAGACTTGTTCTCCAACCCCTTCACCAGCTTCGTTGCCCATCTCTCCCACCCTAGGAAGGGCTGTGTGCCTTAAGCAAAGTTTTATACTTTCTTAACCAAATTCTTAACTATATTTTTGGAGTGGTGAACATCTCTGCTGCAAGGTTGCCTCTGAGGGGGTGGTTCAACATGAGATTGGTCTTAGCCATCCCCTGGCCACAATCACCCAACAGTGATCATAGAATCATAGAATCATAGAACAACCAGGTTGGAAGAGACCCACCGGATCATTGAGTCCAACCATTCCTATCAAACACTAAACCAAGTCCCTCAGCACCTCATCTACCTGTGCCTTAAACACCTCCAGGGAAGGGGAATCAACCACCTCCCTGGGCAGCCTATTCCAATGCCCAATAGACCCTTTCTGTGAAAAACTTCCTCCTAATCTCTAGCCTAAATCTCCCCTGGTGGAGCTTGAGGCCATTCCCTCTTGTCTTGTCCCCTGTCCCTTGGGAGAAGAGCCCAGCTCCCTCCTCTCTATAACCTCCTTTCAGGTAGTTGTAGAGAGTAAATGTAGAGTTGTAGAGAGTGATGATGCTCTTTACTCTCACCAAGCCCCCTGACCTGCAACCACTTGGGTTTTTTTGGTTTTTTTTTTTGCCCAAAGGAACCCAGGAAAGCCTGGCAGAGAAGGAACTCCAGTTACTTGTCATGATCAACCAGCTGTCCACGCTGCGCGACCAGCTCCTGACGGCGCACTCGGAGCAGAAGAACATGGCCGCAATGCTCTTCGAGAAGCAGCAGCAGCAGATGGAACTGGCACGGCAGCAGCAAGAGCAGGTCAGCTTGGGTCCCCGCGAGGAACTTGCTCGGGTTGGGTGGAGTTTGCAAGGTACCGTCCATCCCTTCGGTGACCCCGGTGGGATCTGCTGGCTCTGGGTGCAGCACCATATTGGGGTCCCCCTGGGAGCTGTGGGGAGGTGGTTTTCATAGAATCATAGAACAACCAGGTTGGAAGGGACCCATCGGATCATGTAGTCCAACCATTCCTATCAAGTTTTGATATTGGGTGTAGCAGGACTTCACTGTCTGCCTAGAAACCTTCCTGGTTTTTATCCCCATTCCAAAAATTCTCTGTCTTGCTCCCTGGTTCCAGGAGGGTGAGGATCAAAGGCTGGAATGGAGGGATGGAGGGAGAGAGAGTGGGACAGGTGGAGTGATGGATGGATGGATGGATGGATGGATGGATGGATGGATGGATGGATGGATGGACAAATGGAAGAAGGAAAGGAGGGAGGGAAGAATGCATGGATGGATGGATGGATGGATGGATGGATAGATAGATAGATAGATGGATGGATGGATGGATGGATGGATGGATGGATGGTTTAGTGTTTGATAGGAATAGTTGGACTCGATGATCTTCCAACCTGATGATTCTATGATGGAAATCATACCCCTTAAAATAATTAAACTGCAGTGGACCCTTCCTAACTGTGCTCTCTTGACTCTTTGGACACCTCTTTTTCACTCTCCAGTAGCCCATTCGGTGCTAAGGGTGGGGGTGACACCATCCCTCCCATCCCCTTAGAATCATAGAACAACCAGGTTGGAAGAGACCCATCGGATCATTGAGTCCAACCATTCCTATCAAACACTAGGCCATGTCCCTCAGGACATGTCCCTCCCTTGTCTCCCCTTTCCCTGGGAGGTGCCTCGGGTGCAGCTCAGCAGCCCCGTGCCTGCCCTCCCCCTGGCTCTCTGGCTCCTCCACAGACCCCTTCTCTCTGTTTTGCTGGTGGAGGGCACCTCTTTGCTCCCTGGGGCCAGCTCAGCGCTGCCGTTAATGCCACTGAGCCCCCCATCTCCCCTCTGCCAGATTGCCAAGCAGCAGCAGCAGCTCATCCAGCAGCAGCACAAGATCAACCTCCTGCAGCAACAGATCCAGGTAAAGGCTGGGGACACCTCCCCATGTCCCCTTTCCCATACTGGGTGAGCAAACTCCATCACATGCAGGGTTTGTGCTCCCTCCCAGGGCCAGGACCTACTTGCAGTGTCCCACAACAGTTCTTTGGTCTCTCTGCTTCTCTCCCCCTCTGCCCTCCAGCAGGTCAACATGCCCTACGTCATGATCCCTGCCTTCACCCCCAGCCACCAGCCTCTCCCCGTTGCTCCCGACTCCCAGTTGGCGCTTCCCATCCAGCCCATCCCCTGCAAACCAGGTGAGTGGGGATTCCCTGGGACTGTCCCAGCCCTCGGTGGCCTCATCCCCCAACGCCTGTCACCTCTGCTCCCCGCAGTGGATTACCCGGTGCAGCTGCTGCACAGCCCCCCTCCTCCCACGCTGAAGAGACCCGCCGGCTCGGGACACCTCCAGATGCAGGTACAGTCCCAAAGCACCTCCATCCCCTGGGTTAGGGCAGTGGGGGTTCTTCACTTCACCTTCTCTTCCCCTCTGCCACAGGAGACCTCGCAGCCACTGAACCTGACAGCCAAACCCAAAGGCTCCGACATCCCCAGTGCCTCCAGCTCGCCCAGTTTGAAGATAAGCAGCTGCCAGTCCCTCACGCCCAGTCACGGGGCCACCAGGGACCTGCAGACCAGCCCGTCCAACCTGCCTCTGGGTGGGTTCTCAAGTGCCTTCGCTGGGGGATGGTCCCATGCTCTTCCCTGGCCACGTCCAGGATGGAGGATTCCTCTGCTCCTTGGGGTTGCTCCTCCCTGGGGTGGCCTTGGTGGGCACCTGCCACTCCTCTCTCCTTGGCTTGGGATTTTTGGGGTGGGATGAAGCGCTGTTGGGTGTTGAAGGAGCAGGCGTTGGTGCTGATGGGTGTCTGTGCCCATGTCCTACCAGGGTTCCTGGGCGAAGGCGATGCCATCACCAAAGCCATCCAGGATGCCCGGCAGCTGCTGCACGGCCACAGTGGAGCCATGGAAACATCGCTGAGCAATCCCTATCGCAAGGTGAGTGTGGGGTGGGCGCCGTCCCCATGTCCAACCCCAGCTGCTCTCTACCCAGCTCGGAGCAGTGTGCCCAGGTGGCCAAGAAGGCCAATGGCATCCTGGCTTGGAGCAGAAACGGTGTGACCAGCAGGTCCACGAGGTTCTTCTCCCTCTGTACTCAGCACTGGTGAGGCCACTCCTTGAATCCTGTGTTTGGTTCTGGGCCCCTCACCACAAGAAGGATGTTGAGGCTCTGGAGAAAGTCCAGAGAACAGCAACGAGGTTGGTGAAGGGGTTGGAGAACAGGCCCTATGAGGAGCGGCTGAGAGAGCTGGGGGTATTTATCCTAGAGAAGAGGAGACTGAGAGGAGACCTCATTACTCTCTACAACTACCTGAAAGGAGATTGTGGAGAGGAGGGAGCTGGGCTCTTCTCCCAAGGGACAGGGGACAGGACAAGAGGGAATGGCCTCAAGCTCCATCAGGGGAGATTTAGGCTGGAGATTAGGAGGAAGTTTTTCACACAGAGGGTCATTGGGCATTGGAATAGGCTGCCCAGGGAGGTGGTTGATTCACCTTCCCTGGAGGTGTTTAAGGGACGGTTGGATGAGGTCTTGAGGGACTTGGTTTAGTGTTTGATAGGAATGGTTGGACTAGATGATCTGATGGGTCCCTTCCAACCTGGTTGTTCTATGATTCTTTGATTCTATGATTCCTGACCCTCTGCTCTCCTGCAGGACCACGTTGGGATTGATTCTTCCCCAGTGAAGGAGCGAATGGAGGAGACCCCTGCCCACCGGCTGGATGAGGCTCTGTTGACCTGTGAGATGGATGGTGAGGATGGCTAAGAGCACTGTGCTGTGGCCCCGTTTGCTTCTCCCTCTGGCTCCTGACTGGATGTTTCTCTCGCAGGCTCACGGCACTTCCCCGAGTCCAGGAACAACAACCACATCAAGCGGCCCATGAACGCCTTCATGGTGTGGGCGAAGGATGAGAGGAGGAAGATTTTGCAGGCCTTCCCAGACATGCACAACTCCAGTATCAGCAAGATCTTGGGTGAGTGCCAGGCGTGGAGGGACCCCCTTCTGCATCCCCTCACTCTGCTCATCCTCAACCACCCACATCGGGTGATATTCACCAGGATGATCATAGAATCATAGGAGAACCAGGTTGGAAGGGACCTATCGGATCTTCTAGTCCAACCATTCCTATCAAACACTAAACCAAGTCCCTCAAGACCTCATCTACCCGTCCCTTAAACACCTCCAGGGAAGGTGAATCAACCACCTCCCTGGGCAGCCTATTCCAATGCCCAATGACCCTCTGTGTGAAAAACTTCCTCCTAATGTCCAGCCTAAATCTCCCCTGGTGGAGCTTGAGGCCATTCCCTCTTGTCCTGTCCCCTGTGCCTTGGGAGAAGAGCCCAGCTCCCTCCTCTCCACAACCTCCCTTCAGGTAGTTGTAGAGAGCAATGAGGTCTCCTCTCAGCCTCCTCTTCTCCAGGCTAAACAACTCCAGCTATGATGTGGTAGCATCACTTAGAGTCATAAAATCCTCAGGTTGAGAAAGATCTTTGAGGTGCTCAAGGCCAACCGTACCTGTCCCACTGCTAAATCAGATCCCTGACCCATAGAATCATAGAACAACCGGGTTGGAAGGGACCCATCGGATCTTGTAGTCCAACCATTCCTATCATGTCTGATCTCTGCGCAGGCTCCCGGTGGAAGTCCATGACAAACCAGGAGAAGCAGCCCTACTACGAAGAGCAAGCCCGGCTGAGCCGGCAGCACCTGGAGAAATACCCCGACTATAAATACAAGCCCCGACCCAAACGCACCTGCATCGTGGAGGGGAAGCGCCTGCGCGTGGGCGAGTACAAGGCGTTGATGAGGAACCGGCGGCAGGACGCCAGACAGGGCTACTTGATAGGGTAACGCGCCCCTTCCACCCAACAGGGCTTGGTGAGGGACCTTGTGGGGATGCTGAAAGAGCTGGGGCTGCATCCTCATCCTCAGACGCAGTGTGGGGGGTCTGGAGCAGCAGCTCTGCAGCATCAGAGCCCTGGTGTTGCTCTCCTGCATCCTGCTGTGCTGCCAGCAGGATTTATCCAAGGACGCATTCTGCCTCCTCACCCACCCAGACACCTCTCTTTGCCTTTTATCCCTTTTATTCTCTTATTCTCTTGTCTTTTATCCCTTTTATTACTCCCTGAGAGGAGGTTGTGGAGAGGAGGGAGCTGGGCTCTTCTCCCAAGGGACAGGACGAGAGGGAATGACCTCAAGCTCCACCAGGGGAGGGTCAGGCTGGACATTAGGAATAAAATTTTCATAGAAAGGGTGATTGGGCAGTGTCAGAGGCTGCCACCTTCCCTGGAGGGGTTTAAGGGATGGGTGGACGAGGTGCCGAGGGACATGGGTTAGAGATTGATGGGAATGGTTGGACTCGATGATCTGGTGGGTCTCTTCCTACCTGGTTGTTCTATGATTCTATGATTCCCCTTTCTTGTGCTGCTCTGGCTGGGACTGAGGGTCCCTGGGGAAGGGGTGCTGGCTCCCAGGGGGGGATGGACTGCAGAGGGGGCTGGAAGCAGATGCACCCGATGCAGATGCACCCGACACCCCAGCCGGTGATTGCATTCCCCTGTCCCGTAGGCCCCAGGGCAGCCAGCTGCCCCCCTCCTCCTCGGACGTGCTGTACCAGAGGCCGGTGGGCGTGCAGCTGACCCCCCCCTTGATGGAGCACTACCTGCCCCGCGGCGTGGACCCCGGCATGCCCGTAATCGTCAACACGCGCAGCCTCAAGGAGGGCGACGGCGGCGATGACAGCCACTCGGTCGCCGAGGGCGAGATGTACCGCTACAGCGAGGAGGAGGACTCGGAGGGCGAGGACAAGAGCGACGGAGAGCTGGTGGTGCTGACGGACTAAGGGCAGCAGGGTGGGGGGTGGCTGGGGGTGGCACCAAAAAGGGGGTGGCAGCACCCCCTGATAGGATGGGTGCAGAGGAGAGTTGCTACCCTGGCAGGTGGGAGTCATTGCTGCCTGCGACTGGGTCCCACGGAGGGTGAGGTGCTTCCCGGGGGTTTGATGAGCTGGGATGTGTCTAACCCACTGGGTAAGTTGATGAGAGCTGGCTCGGTCTTGCTCCAGAGTTTGGGGCATGCAGGTGCCACTGCTGCAGAGTTGTCACCCACTCGCTGTCCCCTGCAAGGGACCTGAGGGTATCAGGCTGCAGGGAAAAACTCCAGAGCATCTCCCAGCCCAGGTTTCTTGCAGAGAGCCTCCCCAGCCAGCGGGGACACAGGATGGGGACAGGGAGATGGGATGGAGACAGGCTTGTCCCTCACTCAGCCCAGTCTGACCTCCCCACCGCCTTTCCCCTCAGTCTTTCCAGCCTACCAGCAAATTCCCATTGAGTCATTTTTAGCTCTCGCCTGGCCCAAGAACTGGCCAAGGGCTGCGAGGAGCCCTTTGTGCTCCTGACAGCTCTGGCCCACTTTGTAAATAAAGCGGGTGCCTGTTCCCTGGCTGCAGCATTATCCCAGCCCTCGCTGGCCCCTGGCCTGGCCATGGCTGGACATAAGCCGTGGCTGAGGGGGGGCACGACTCTGCATGCTGCAGGCTCCACCTGCGCTCCCAAAAACCTCGGAGGGAGGGCAAAATAACAGCAATTTTAAAAAAAGAAAGCAAGAAATCATTCCAAAAAAAAAAAAACCCACCCGACCCCTTGCTGTGGACCAGGGGTGTTCAGGGTGCATGCCTGGCTGTGTGTGCACAGTGTCCGAGTGGGCACACAGTGTCTGGCTGTCCAGATGTGCGTGCACTCTGTCCAGCTGTGCCTGCAGGGTGTCCAGCTGTGTGCGTCCAGTGTCTGAGTGCTTGCCCAGTGTCTGTCTGTGCACGCACAGTGTCCAGCTGAGCGCAGAGTCCGTGCACCTCCCTGTGGCCACAGCCAGAAACGGGCGCTTACAGCTGCAGCCAGAGCCTGGCATCCAGCCTGGACCTTGCTGGGGACGGAGAATCATAGAACAACCAGGCTGGAAGAGACCCACCGGATCATCAAGTCCAACCGTAGTCACCCCATTCCATTCTGTCCCCACTACTTTGGGGCTCAACTCCAGCCTCCCCAGTCACCCCGTTCCCTCCCCAGTCAACCCATTCCCTCCTCATCACCTTGGGGCTCAGCTCCAGGAGCCCCACAACTCCTTTCCCTCCCCATCATTTTGGGGCTCAGCTCCAGCAATCCCAGTAACTCCATTCCTGTCCCTCCCCACCGCTTTGGGGCTCAACTCCAGCCTCCCCAGTCACCCCGTTCCCTCCCCAGTCACCCCATTCCCTCCCCAGTCACCTTGGGGCTCAACTCCAGCCACCCCAGTCACCTGCTTCCCTCCCCAGTCACCTCATTCCCTCCCCAGTCACCTTGGGGCTCAACTCCAGCCTCCCCAGTCACCCCATTCCCTCCCCAGTCACCCCATTCCCTCCCCATCACCTCAGGGCTGAGCTCCAGGAACCCCAGAAGGAGCTGGGGCTGCCTGGGCTCTGAGCTAGAGTGGGAGGACGAGCCTTGCAGTGGGGGCTTTGCAGCAGCCCCTCATCCTCAGCCCCAGCGTTGGAGGTCTGGAGCAGCAGTTCGGCAGCATCGGGGCTCCGGTGCTGCTCTCCCCTGCATCCTGCTGAGCTGCCAGCAGGACAGGGTTTATCTGAGGATGCATTCTGCCTCCTCACCCACCCGGACACCTCTCTTGCCCTTAGACAGTGCTTTATTTATTCCCCCTCCCTGTGCTGCTCTGGCTGGGGAAGGGATGCTGACTCCTGGGGTGGGATGGGCTGTTCTGCAGAAGGGGCTGGAAGCAGATGCGCCCAACAAAGATGCAGGTCTTCCTCTTTCTTTTTTTTTTTTGTTTTGTTTGGTTTTTTTGGTTTTTTTTTATTCTTCAAAGTCTGTAAATATAGATAGAGCTCTATTTTGTTAATAAGATGATGAGTAACTTAACCTGTCTATTTCACGTACTTGTTTACAATCGTCCCCCCACACACATCTCTTGGCACAATAAAGATGACTTTTTGGAGCAGAGAGCTGGGTCTGGACTTTACCAGGTCAGGGAGAGCTTAGGGCTGGATGGGGACTGCTCCACCAAGGCCGGCAGAGAACATATGGGGTTGATTCCCCCCCTTCCCTGCCTCTTCTGCCGCTCTTGCTCCCTGTGATGTCTTCACTCATCCTGAACCACTCCAGGGATGGGGCAGCCACCTCTGCTCTGGGCAACCTGAGCCAGGGCCTCCCCACCCTCACAGCAAACATGTATTTCTTCCTAAGATCTCATCTCAATCTCCCCTCTTGCAGATGGAAACCATTCCCCCTTGTCCTCTCCCTGCCCTCCCTGATCCAGAGCCCCTCCCCAGCTTTCCTGGAGCCCCTTTCAGCACTGGAAGATGCTCTAAGGTCTCCCAGTAGCCTTCTCCAGGCTGAACAACCCCAACTCTCACCCTGTCCTCGTACAGGAGGTTCTCCAGCCCTTGGATCATCTCCATGGCTTCCTCTGGACTCGCTCCAACAGCTCCATCTCCTTCCTGCACTGAGTTCTCCAGGACTGAGCTACATCCACCAGCATCTCTGCTCCTGCTCTGGACTTAACCAGCACCTCCAGCTGCAGGAGAAGGTCTGAGCACCTCCTGCTCCAGCACAAATCATAGAATCATAGAATCACAGAACAACCAGGTTGGAAGGGACCCATCAGATCATCGAGTCCAACCATTCCTATCAAACACTAAACCATGTCCCTCAGCACCTCATTTACCTGTGCCTTAAACACCTCCAGGGAAGGGGAATCAACCACCTCCCTGGGCAAGTCTGTTCCAATGCCCAATGACCCTCTGTGTGAAAATCATGCATCAGTCCCCACAAATCCACCTTCCCCATTTCCAGCTACCAGCAGCTTTTATTTTGCATCAAAACAAACAAGAATCCCAGTTCTTGCTGGGGCAGGTTCCTGTGCCAGTGCAGAGGGGACAGCCACCTTGTCCCTGTACTACTTGCCAAGTAGCCAAGACAGGGGCAAAGGGGTCGGATTCCACCCTCCAGCTGCTGCACAACTCTTGTCATGAGCTGGACAGTGCTCAGCAGGCCAGGATCACCCTCGTTGAGGCTGCGATAGAGAAGCAGCCAAGTGCTGATAGGAGGATGAAGCTGTGTCCAGCTCACGGAGCTCTGATCGACTTCCCACTGTGGGTCTCAGACAGGGACACAGCCAAGAGGGATCATGCCCATGGGGACAGCTGAACCGACCCCCCCGGCCCTGGGGGAGATGGTGAAGGTAGAGCTGGGAGTCCTTTGCTCTGGCAAGATCATAGAATAATAGAACAACCAGGTTGGAAAAGACCCATCGGATCTTCTAGTCCAACCATTCCTATCAAACACTAAACCATCTCCCTCAAGACCTCATCCAACCGTCCCTTAAACACCTCCAGGGAAGGTGAATCAACCACCTCCCCGGGCAGCCTATTCCAGTGCCCAATGACCCTCTGTGTGAAAAACTTCCTCCTAATCTCCAGCCTAAATCTCCCCTGGCGGAGCTTGAGGCCATTCCCTCTTGTCCTGTCCCCTGGCACTTGGGAGAAGAACCCAGCTCCCTCCTCTCCACAACCTCCTTTCAGGGAGTTGTAGAGAGTAATGAGGTCTCCTTTCAGCCTCCTCTACTCTAGGCTAAACAACCCCAGCTCTCTCAGCCGCTCCTCATAGGGCCTGTTCTCCAGCTACAAGACGCTACAAAAGAAGCTGCGATGGGAGCAGGGAGAGCACGGGGCTCCGAGGGACCAGAATTGTGGGGAAAAGCAGAGCCAGCCCCAGGCTGGGCACTCGCAGCGGGTACAGGAGCGCAAGACCCACCAGCAAAAGTGGTCCACGGCTTAGACCACTGGTCCCAAGCTCACGGCTGTCACTGCCCCTTGCTGCTTTGCACCATCGGGGCTGCAGTGCAGCAGCCCCGACCCCTGCTCAGAGTCAGCGCCAAGCCCAGCATCGATACAGACCCAAACCCAGTGCTGGTTTGGTGATGGGAGCCCAAGCAGGCAAGGCAAGAGGGCACAGCGGGAGCAATGAAGGGAACAGGCAGATAAACCAAACTGGGCAGCTTTGGGGGCTCCTCAGCAGAGGAGGGCACCCATTTCTTCCCTCAGGGATGGAACAGAGGGAGCAAACCAGGTGCCAGGCCAAGCAGCAGCACTGCTGGGCACTGGGGCCAAGTCAGGGCTCAGCTTTAAGGCGATGGTAAGACTTCCTTGTGTAGGCAGGGGACTCTCTGAGGCCATGGTCCTCTCTAGCATCTCATGGTCCGGTCTCAGGTATAGAATCATAGAATCATATAATCACCAGATTGGAAGAGACCCATCAGATCATTGAGTCCAACCATTCCTATCAAACACTAAACCATGTCCCTCAGCACCTCGTCCACCTGTGCCTTAAACACCTCCAGAGAAGGTGAATCAACCACCTCCCTGGGCAGCCTGTTCCTATGCCCAATGACCCTTTCTGTGAAAAACTTCCTCCTAATCTCTAGCCTAAATCTCCCCTGGTGGAGCTTGAAGCCATTCCCTCTTGTCCTGTCCCCTGTCACTTGGGAGAAGAGGTCAGCTCCCTCCTCTCTACAACCTCCTTTCAACCTCCTGAGGTCTCCCCTCAGCCTCCTCTTCTCCAGGCTAAGCACCCCCAGCTCTCTCAGACATACCTCATAGGTTCTGTTCTCCAGCCCCTTCACCAGCTTCGTGGCTCTTCTCTGGACTCTCTCCAGAGCCTCAACATCCTTCTTGTGCTGAGGGGCCCAGAACTGAACACAGGATTCAAGAAGCAGCCTCACCAGTGCTGAGTCCAGAGGGAGAATCACCTCCCTGGACCTGCTGGTCACACCATTTCTGATCCAAGCCAGGATGCCATTGGCCTTCTTGGCCACCTGGGCACACTGTTGGCTCATGGTCAGTTGCTGTCGACCAACACCCCCAGGTACCTCTCCTCCTGGCAGTTTTCCAGCCAGACTTCTCCCAGTCTGTACCTCTGCATAGGGTTGTTGTGCCCCAAGTGCAGGATGCAGCATTTGGCCGTGTTAAACCACATGCCATTAGACTCAGCCCATGGATCCAGCCTGTTTAAGTCCCTTTGCAGAGCCTCCCTACCCTCCAGCAGATCGACACTTCCACACAGCTTTGTGTCATCTGCAAACTTGCTAAGGAAGCACTCAATGCCTTCATCCAGGTCATTGATGAAGACATTGAACAGGGCTGGACCCAGCACTGAGCCCTGGGGAGCCCCACTTGTAACTGGCTTCCAGATGGATTTAACACCATTTCCCACCACTCTCTGAGCCCTCCAGCCAACCAGTTTTCTACCCAGGAGAGTGTGCGCCTGTCCAGGCCAGAGGCTGACAGTTTCCTTAGCAGAATGCTGTGAGAAACTGTGTCAAAGTCAAAATACAAATTTTGTGTATGTCCAGGGTCGTCTTGAATTGGTGGCTGGCACAGATCTCCTCTCCCCTTTCCCACCATCAGGACCAGCCCTCACCCCTGGCTGGGGTGGGGAAGGGGCGAAGGTGAGGCAGCAAGGACCAAACAGCTCAGTGTCTCACGGGCTGGAGATGTTATTTAGAGATCTGCATGGCTGTGACCACCGGCTTCATCTTGAAGTACTGTTTAAATCTTAGCTTTGCATATCTGCCGAGAGACGAGAGAGGGATAGACATGAGACACCTCATCCCTGGGTCTCCAGCATGGAAAGGAGCATCAGGATCCTCTTTCTCCGGTCAGTTAACGTCGTGTTGCGTTGGTAGCAAGAGCCTCCCAGCCCTGGTGGACTCACCTGAAGAAGTTAAAGTCTATGGTAGAGTATTTGTCCTGGATCAAGCCCCAGCAGGCCCAGAGGAAATGGGATGCCTGCAGAAGCCAAAAGAAGGATCAGAAATGAATCATAAAATCATAGAATCACCAGGTTGGAAGAGAGCCACTGGCTCATCGAGTCCAACCTTTCCTATCAAACACTAAACCATGTCCCTCAGGACCTCATCCACCCATCCCTTAAACACCTCCAGGGAAGGGGAATCAACCACCTCCCTGGGCAGCCTATTCCAATGCCCAATGACCCTCTGTGTGAAAAACTTCCTCCTAATCTCCAGCCTAAATCTCCCCTGGTGGAGCTTGAGGCCATTCCCTCTTGTCCTGTCCCCTGTCACTTGGGAGAAGAGCCCAACTCCCTCCTCTCTACAACCTCCTTTCAGGTGGTTATAGAGAGTAATGAGGTCTCTTATCAGTCTCCTCTTCTCCAGGATAAACATCCCCATCTCTCTCAGACGCTCCTCATAGGGCCTGTTCTCCAGCCCCTTCCCCAGCTTTGTTGCTCTTCTCTGGACTCGCTCCAGAGCCTCAATATCCTTCTTGTGCTGAGGGGCCCAGAACCGAACACAGGATTCAAGGAGCGGCCTCACCAGTGCTGAGTACAGAGGGAGAATCACCTCCCTGGCCCTGCTGGTCACACCATTTCTGATCCAAGCCAGGATGCCATTGGCTTTCTTGGCCACCTAGGCCACTGCTGGCTCATGTTCAGTCGGCTGTCAACCAACACCCCCAGGTCCCTCTCCTCCTGGCAGTTTTCCAGCCAGACTTCTCCCAGTGCTCTGGGTTTCCAGAAAATCAGCTGCGCCTGCGCACAGCATTTCCCCAAAGAGGATTTCCTCACACTTGGCTGCACCCAGGGTCCTCCTGACCTCTCTGAAGGGCTGCCCAAGGCCGCAGCTATCAGAGACACGCTGTCCCTTGGCACAGGTTGGTGGGATGGCAGGCAGCTAGCGCTATCTTAGTCCTTGCCCGTGGCCTCAGCGCCCCTGAGGTTCAGCCAAGCATCTTTAGAATCACAGAATCATAGAACAACCAGGTTGGAAGAGATCCACCGGATCATCGAGTTCAACCGTTCCTATCAAATATTAAACCATCTTCGGGGCAGCCTCTTAACCCACGTGTCCCCTGCACCCCCAAGGTTCAGCCAAGCATCTTTAGAATTATAGAATCATAGAACAACCAGGTTGGAAGAGACCCACCAGATCATTGAGTCCAACTATTCCCATCAATCACTAAACCATCTTTGGGGCAGTCCCTTACCTCATGTGTCACCCACACCCCCATCCTCACCAGAGAGCAGATTAAAACCCATCCCACGGGTAGCCTTGGATAGAGGCTGGCTCCTTCCCACCTCCACCGCTCACCAAAGAAAACTTGTTGACTTGCACGTAGAGAGTCTCCAGCTCCTCCTCGGACACCCCCGCGCCTCCTGGGTCCTGCTGGGTGAGCCGCTTGTAGGCCTGCAGGTAGGAGCGGAGCCACTGGAGCTGCGTCTCCTTGCTGGGGTAGAGGCTGTAATCCACCTCCTTGATGCCTGTGAGGGGAGTCGCCGTCAGCAATCCCCAAGGGGCGGAAGGAGCAAAGAGAAGGCTTCTTCAGAGAAGAACCTTGTGTGGTTCAGAGCAGGATGGCAGCCAGCACAGACCCTCCCTCTCGCACCGCTCTAACCCTGGGCAGCTGCAGGAGCTGCCCCGTGTCCCACCATGAATGTTGAATGTGTGACTGGCTGCTGGGTTTGTGTAGTAGGGACTGTCCCCGCAGGATGCTGATGGGGAAATTAGGGACAAGGGGACCTGGGGACAGGGCTGGAGAATGCTGTGGGTGGCAGAAAGACTCAGCTGGATGCTGCAGCTCCCGGGATTAGCTTTATCATAGAATCATAGAACAACCAGGTTGGAAGGGACCCATCGGATCTTCTAGTCCAACCATTCCTATCAAACACTAAACCATGTCCCTCAGGACCTCATCTACCTGTGCCTTAAACACCTCCAGGGAAGGTGAATCAACCACCTCCCTGCAGAGCGTAAAGGGAAAAGTGGACGTGCCAAAGATGTAACAAAGGCGATGAGGGTGTGGATGAAGCACCTGCTTCTCCCTCCTGTCCCCTCTGAAGCGAGGTCAGATCCTGATCTCGGACAGCACAGTCGGTTCCTGCTGCTTCGCTTGCGGCTGTGCCTGGTCTCTACGCCCAGGAAACTGCAAACCCCAAATCACTGTGTGGCCCCAAAGCTCCATCTCTCCATGGCCAGTTTGGCACTGGTGCAAGATCTTGATAGGAATGGTTGGACTCGATGATCCGGTGGGTCTCTTCCAACCTGGTGATTCTATGATTCTATGATTCTATGAGCCTGGAGATCACAGAATCACAAAACCTTAGGATGGCCCGAGTGGGAAGGGACCCACAAGGAACATCGAGTCCAGCTCCTGTCCCTGCACAGGACACCCCAACATTCACACCGTGGGGTTTAGGGTGCTGGACAAATGCTTCTGGACTATTGTCAGGTTTGGCACCATGACTGCTTCCCTGGGACCTGTTCCAGTGCTCCACCACCCTCTGGGAGAAGAACCCATTCTCAATATCCAACCTAACCCTCCTCTAGCTTCTTCCTGCCATTTTCAGGTCATATTTGTCACCAGAGAGAAGAGCTCAGCGCCTGCTCTTCCTCCTCCCCATGTGAGGAAGCAGGAAACTGTTATGAATCATAGAATCATAGAACAACCAGTTTGGAAGAGACCCATCGGATCATCGAGTCCAACCATACTTCAGCTGCTCCTCATCCGACTTCCCCTCTAAACCCTTCACCAATTCTGTGGTCTCCTCTGGATGCTCTCCAATAGCTTGATGCAACTGCCCTCTCCATCCCCGGGACTGGGGGCTGTGGGGTAGCTGCTGCAGCCGGGGAGGGGACCTTCACGTCACAGAGAGGAGCTCGACTCACCTGCAAACTCATTAAAGTGATTCCCGATGTCAAAAGCCTGATAGTTGTAGCCCGTGTACTCATAGTCTATGAAGCGAACGTGCTCTGCAGAAGCAAAGGCAGGAATCATAGAATCATAGAACAACCAGGTTGGAAGAGACCCATCTGATCAGCGAGTCCAACCATTCCTATCAAACACTAAACCATGTCCCTCAGCACCTCATCCACCCGTCCCTTAAACACCTCCAGGGAAGGTGAATCAACCACCTCCCTGGGCAGCCTATTTCAATGCCCAGTGACCCTTTCCATGAAAAATTTCCTCCTAATGTCTAGCCTAAATCTCCCCTGGTGGAGCTTGAGGCCATTCCCTCTTGTCCTGTCCCCTGTCCCTTGGGAGAAGAGCCCAGCTCCCTCCTCTCCACAACCTCCTTTCAGGTAGTTGTAGAGAGCAATGAGGTCTCCTCTCAGCCTCCTCTTCTCCAGGATAAACAACCCCAGCTCTGCAAGAGGGGCTGGAGATGGAGCTGCCAGCCCCCAGGGAAGCAGGTGAGGGACAGACCCCTCTGCCGACCACACCAAGATGCTCCCACAAACCTTGTGTCCTGTCGTAGATGATGTTCTTGCCGAGCAGGTCGTTGTGGCAAAGCACGATGGGGGATCCCAACTGGGAGAGAGTTTCCTTCATCCAGGCCAACTCCTGTTCCAGCATCTCCAGGCTGGGTATGTCCTGCTGGAGGCTGGGGAAGGGGACAGGGTGGAATCACTTCTGGTTATGGGGAACCTCCCTTGGTTCTCTCCATGTGTTTACTACATGAACTCATCAGTGACATGAAGCGGGGCTAATGAGGCTGGTTTGGGTTGGGAAGCCAGGTTTGGGTCAGACACCCTCTGGGTGGTACCTAGGGTGCCTGGCAGATGCCACAGAGTGATCTCAGCCCTTCTCTTCTACCCATCAGCATCCCCATCCATCCCCCAAACTCGCCCAACCCCAGCACTCATTCCCAAAATGACTTACTCCCCAACTAACACTCAGGAAACGGGAATTTTTTAGACCCTGCCAGGGCACACACCCTCTCAGTAAGCCCAGAAGTCTCAGTTCCCAGAAGAGAAGCGGTTAATCATTAGCTAATTGACTGCGCTGAAGGTGCAGGCTTGGGTAAAGTCTGCCTGCAGCAGGGTGAGTGCCGAGAAAAGCCCCGTGTCCTGCCACTCTGCTTGAGAAACAGGTTAATGATTCGCTTGCCTTCGGGTTCATTCCCCTCCACCAACTCTTGGGGCTGCCCGCACCCTTCCCACGCACCTCAGCACTCACCAGGCTCCCAGAAATGGGATGAACTTGTCTGAGGTGGGGACCGGCTGCTTTAATCTCTATTGGGGTTCTAGCATCCCCTGAACCAACACTGGTTGAACATCCCTGCTCAGATCATAGAATCATAGAGCAACCAGGTTGGAAGAGACCCATCGGATCATCGAGTCCAACCATTCCCATCAATCACTAACCCATGTCCCTCAGCACCTCGTCCACCTGTCCCTTAAACACCTTCAGGGAAAGTGACTCAACCCCCTCCCTGAGCAGCCTCTGACACTGCCCAATGACCCCTTCTGGGAAAAACTTCCTCCTAATCTCTAGCCTAAATCTCTCCTGGTGGAGCTTGAGGCCATTCCTTCTCGTCCTGTCCCCTGTTCCTTGGGAGAAGAGCCCAGCTCCCTCCTCTCCTCTGCTGAGGATGCTGATTGTAAGAAGGGCTTGAGCTTCAATTTATTCTAGGGAGGAGGAGCTTCAACTTATTCTACATTTGCAGGGAGGAAGAGGTGGGTTAATACAGCAGATGGGAGTCTCTGGCTCAGGATAGATCCTGTCTGGGTGCTGACCAGGTACAGCCCAGAGCTGTCTCTGCTCTAACTCTGCTCCCAAACTGGCAGGAGGAGAAGTGCTGAGGGGCGCATGGAGATGCCTCCATCCCACCTGTTCTTGGGGGCTTGGCTGCAAGTTTTTTCATGTAGTGACTGATCATAGAATCATAGAACAACCAGGTTGGAAGGGGCCCATTGGATCATCGAGTCCAACCATTCCTATCAAACACTAAACCAAGTCCCTCAAGAACTCATCCACCCGTCCCTTAAACACCTCCAGGGAAGGTGAATCAACCACCTCCCTGGGCAGCCTATTCCAATGCCCAATGACCCTTTCCGTGAAAAACGTCCTCCTAATCTCTAGCCTAAATCTCCCCTGGTGGAGCTTGAGGCCATTCCCTCTTGTCCTGTCCCCTGTCCCTTGGGAGAAGAGCCCAGCTCCCTCCTCTCTACAACCTCCTTTCAGGTAGTTGGAGAGAGTAAATGATGATCCAATGGGTCTCTTCCAACCTGGTGATTCTATGATTCTATGATCCAGAAGTGGCCACATGGGCAGATTCAGCCTCAACCCCATTCCCAACCCCATTCCCAACCCCACAGAGGCTTTACCTGGGAACTGGGGCTCTTCCCACCCCGGTCCCATATGGGGAAGCCTTAGAGAGGGGAGGGCAGCGGATGCCCAAGCCAGAGCCTGGTTCTTTGGGATCCCTCTGCCTTTACCTGGGGTTGGATACCTTTGGGCTGAGATCCATCTTCACGAGGGTGAGGTATTTGTGTAGCTTCTGCCAGAGGATGGGCTTGGGGAGGCTCCCGTTGGCATGGATGGCGTGTACCCGGGCCATCTCCTCAGCCACCAGCCTGGAAGGGAACACAGATGCATGGGCGGGAGGTGCAGCAACAGCCCTGAGAAAAGGGCTCCATAAACCCACCCTTGAAACATCATAAGAGATGGCGCTTTACCATACATCATAGAATCATAGAAGAGTTTGGGTTGGAAGTGACCGCAAAGCCCATCCAGTTCCACCCTTGCCATGGGCAGAGACACCTCCCACTGGACCAGGTGCTCCAAGCCCCATCCAGCCTGCCCTTGAACCCCTCCAGGGATGAGGCATCGCTTCTCTGGGCAACCTGGGCCAGGGTCTCCTCCTCATCATCATGAAGGATTTCTTCCTAATGTTTAGTCTAGATCTTCCCCCTTTCAATATGAAGACATTCCCCCTCTTCCTACCACTCCACATCCCTGTAGAAAGTCCCTCTCCAGTTTTCCTGGAGCCTCTTTAAGCACTGGAAGCTGCTGTAAGGTCTCCACAGAGCCTTCTTTTCTCCAGGCTGAACAACCCCAGTTCTCTCAGCCTGTCCTCATATGGTCCTCCAGCCACTGGATCACCTTCATGGCTTCTTCTGGACCCATCCCAACAGTTCCATCTCCTTCTTCTGTTGAAGAAACCCCTCATACCTAGAGAAGCACCTCATCCCCTGGCTCTCCCCTAGTCCCCGAGGAGGTGGGCAGACCTGAAGATGTGGGGGTCCCGCACATGGTCAGGTCCCAGCGCGATGCCTGGCAGGAACTGGTAGCAGAGCCCGTTCTGGAAGGCGCAGTAGAGGTCAGGGGCGCAGCCGTGGGCACGCAGCACCTGGAAGTTCCTCAGTTCCGTCTCCCGGTCCACGAAGAGCTCCGTCTTCCTGCCGTAAACGCGCACCAGCACCGCATCTGCCATGCCCTCGTCCGTGTAGCAGGCCACCAGCTTGTTGGTGATGCCATCGGTGAAGAGCTGGAGGGGAGACGGGTAGCAAAGATGATGCCTCTACATCCCTGTTGTGCCACCCGGGCACGGGGGGGAACCCCCTTCCCGCAGCCCAAGGAGAAAACAACGTGGCGAAGACAAAAGAAAGCACAAGGCAGCAGCACCCACACAGCCAGAAAAGCCTCTGCAGCAGATCACAAATCGTAGAATCATAGAATCACCAGGTTGGAAGAGACCCACCGGATCACTGAGTCCAACCATTCCCATCAAACACTAACCCATGTCCCTCAGCACCTCATCCACTTGTCCCTTAAACCCCTCCAAGGAACAGGACTCAACCCTCTCCCTGGGCATCCTCTGCCACTGCCCAATCACTCTTTCTGCAAAAAATTTTTTCCTAATGTTCAGCCTGAACCTCCCCTGGTGGAGCTTGAGGTGAAATTGCGAGGCCTCGAGAGCCACAGGCACGAGGGTTTGGCTGCACGAAGCTGGAGGTTTGGGTGCGAATCCTGCTTGTTTTTCACCTGATAGTTCAGGGGTCGCTCAGAGCAGCAGTGCCACCAGCACACTTGGCACCTAAGCAGCCCCAGGAATCGCTCCCAACCAAAGCAGCGTAAATCTTTTGGCATAAAATGATAAAAAAAATATAAACCCAAACAACCCCCAAACTAAACAAACCAGCAAACAACCCGGAGCAAACACCACCACCCCATCTCCTCCTCCTGACCCTCCCCACGGAGCTGGGACGCTGATAGGCAGGGACATCTCTGCTGGGGACTTCTCACGTCATTGCCCTGATGGCTCCTCACAGATGGAAAGGGAGTCTTGTTCTCCGCTCACCCCAGCTTGGCTGCCTGCCCGTGCACATGCAGGGGCTGACGCCGCTGCCCTCTCCCCAGCCCACAGCGATTTCATAGAATCATAGAACCACCAGGTTGGAAAAGACCCATCGGATCATCGAGTCATAGAATCAAAGAACAACCAGGTTGGAAGGGACCCATTGGATCATCAAGTCCAACCATTCCCATCAGTCACTAAACCACATCAGTTCTGGCGCTGATGCCACAGGAGATCCTCACCCCACCAGCCCCACAGAGGGGGGATGCTCAGCACCAAGGCTGAACGTGCCAGGGTGCCACTTCTCTCCATGACAGTGATTTTGTTTAGCCTGGAGAAGAGGAGGCTGAGGGGAGACCTCAGTGCTCTCTACAACTACCTGAAAGGAGGTTGTGGAGAGGAGGGAGCTGGGTTCTTCTCCCAAGAGACAGGATGAGAGGGAATGGCCTCAAGCTCCAACAGGGGAGGTTCAGGCTGGACATTAGGGAAAAAATTTTCATGGAAAGGGTCATTGGGCAGTGTCAGAGGCTGCCCAGGGAGGGGGTTGAGTCATCTTCCCTGGAGGTGTTTAAGGGATGGGTGGACGAGGTCCTGAGGGACATGGTTTAGTGTTTGATAGGAATGGTTGGACTCGATGATCTGATGGGTCTCTTCCAACCTGGTTGTTCTATGATTCTATGGGTTAGTGTTTGATAGGAATGGCTGGACTCAATTATCCAACCATTGGGTCTCTTCCAACCTGGTTGTTCTATGATTCTTTATCCCTTTCGGGTTCAGGCAGCCGGAGCAGGTGTGATGCTGGTGGAGCAGGAGGGGGGCGAGGGGCACGTGCTACGGCAGCATCGGTGCTCGGGGGTGGAACAGCTAATTTTAGACAATCCCACTCAGCAACTCACGCTCCTATATAGGTACCTATATATAGGGCTCCCCAAGCAGCCTCCCGAGGGAAACCCAAAGCGCTGGAATGAGACACCCAAAGTCGGATGGCGCTAACCCCCCTCACTGCACAGCTGGCTGGTGTTGGATTCAGGGTGAGCATGGCAAGTGCTGAGCTGGCTATCACACCCCATCGGGCTGTGGCCCCTCGGCTGCAGCTGGGGTGTGCTGAACCTTCTCAAGTAAGCGAAGCTGCTTTTTCCAGCTCAGATAATCTGTTTCCACCACAGTGACAAGCTCGGTTCTCTCCTCAACTTGCCCTGCCCAGCCCCAGAGGCCAGAAAGCCTGCAAGTGAAAGGCAGCACGGCTCAGTCATGCAGAGTCAGTGCTCTCAAGTCACAAAGCTGGTGAAGGGGCTGGAGAACAGGCCCTATGAGAAGCGGCTGAGAGAGCTGGGGGTGTTTAGCCTAGAGAAGAGGAGGCTAAGAGGAGACCTCATTGCTCTCTACAACTACCTGAAAGGAGGTTGCAGAGAGGAGGGAGCTGGGCTCTTCTCCCAAGGGGCAGGGGACAGGACAAGAGGGAATGGCCTCAAGCTCCACCAGGGGAGATTTAGGCTGGAGATTAGGAGGAAGTTTTTCACGGAAAGGGTCATTGGGCATTGAAACAGGCTGCCCAGGGAGGTGGTTGATTCCCCTTCCCTGGAGGTGTTTAAGGCACAGGTACATGAGGTCCTGAGGGACATGGTTTAGTGTTTGATAGGAATGGTTGGACTCGATGATCCGATGGGTCTCTTCCAACCTGGTTGTTCTGTGATTCTGTGATTCTCTCCCATCAGCCACAGGCACACCAGCCGCAGGTGAACGGCTCCATCTTGAGATGCTCGGAGCCACCTCGCCTGCAAAGTCCTCGCGCTGCTTTGCTTTGCTGCTCAACAGCCCAGTCAGCCCTTTCCAGTGGCTTTAACAGGATTACTGAGCCTTATCCCCCCTGAATTCCAGGCCACTAACTTTGGAGGCTCCCACGTGGTTTGTCAGCAACCTGCAGACACGCGTGCAGGGACTTGCTCGGCTTGGAGGCGGCAGCTCCTCCAGCTCCCAGCTGCAGCTGCTTGGGAGATGCCTGGTGCTATTCCTCACGGCTCCAACGCGCAGTCAGCTGCCAGCACGGCTGCAAGGGCTGCTACCAGCCCAAACCCTTCCCTGCTGCAGATGTGTGACAACAGGGAGGGGGAGAAAGCAAAGGCGACTCCACACCAGGAGCCTCACGGCAATTAAATGCGAAGTGAAACCTCTGCAAAGATGCTGAAACGAAGCAGCTCCATCCAACACCCCAGTGGGACTCCAGCCATGCTGGAGTTCTCGCAGGGCTTGGGCTCTACGTCGCTGCTCCTCTTCTTATCACCGGATGAGGGATGGAGGAGTGTGTGCTTCTTGATAGAGCAGCTGACACACCGATACCCCCCCACCCCGTGCCTTCTTGGTATGGAGATGCTTCTGCCCAGGGACAGAGCTTAAAGGATGAGGAGTGTGAGCCCTGGGAAGTGGGGACAACCTGGAGCAGCGGAGGCTCAAGACCCCAGCGAGAATCATAGAACCATAGAATCACCAGGTTGGAAGAGACCCACTGGTTGGATCATTGAGGCCAACCATTCCCATCAATCACTAAACCATGTCCCTCAGCACCTCGTCCACCCGTCCCTTCAACACCTCCAGGGAAGGGGACTCAACCCGCAACCTAGCAGCCTGTTCCAGTGCCCAATGACCCTTTCTGTGATTTTTTTTTCCCTAATGTCCAGCCTGACCCTTCCATGGTGGAGTTTGAGGCCATTCCCTCTCGTCCTGTCCCCTGTCACTTTGGAGAAGAGCCCAGCTCCCTCCTCTCCACAACCTCCTTTCAGGTAGTTGGAGAGAGCCACGAGGTCTCCCCTCAGCCTCCTCTTCTCTAGGCTAAACACCCCCAGCTCTCTCAGCAGCTCCTCTTGTTCTCCAGCCCCTTCCCCAGCTCCCTCCTCTCCACAACCTCCTCTCAGGTAGCTGGAGAGAAGATGCGAGACCAAGCACCCAGAGCCTTCCTTCAGCACCGTAGGAGATGATTCTATGATTCAGTGTCACTGCACAGCCTCTCACAGCCCCTGCAAGCAGCTGAGCGCCGACACCACGCAGCGAGGTGCTGTGAACCACCAGCACACGGAGGAGAACGAAGAGAAACACTAAATAGGAACCAGCTGAGGATCAGCACACCACTCCAATCCTCTCCCGACCCACTCTTGCCGTAGCAGCCGAAAGAAACGCAACTGGAGGTTCTTCCCCCGCGACTCTTAAGGGGTTTTTTTGCCCTTTTTTTTTTTTTTTAAATTAGAACCACATGCACACGAGCTGTTGAACACTGACCCCTCGATGCCTGAAAGGCGCCTGGATAACAGAGCTGGGGTTCATCTCAACTAACCATCGTCACCGAGGTTGCATGGTGCCCGGGACACGTTTCCTGCCCCTACGACTCGGTGCTCTGAGGAACTCCAACTCCCAGCTTCCTGCCCATTGCCATCTGTCCTTTCATGTGCATTTTCCTGCAGCTCCTAGTATTTAATTACACTTGGCTATTAATACATCTTTCATGGCACTCCAGGCGCACGGGAAGCATGTGCCTTCAGGGGACACTCATACACATGTGTGTGTATGTGTGTATATATATATATGTGTGTGTGTGTGTGTATATATATATATATTTAAGTGCACCTCGGTCTGCCAGCTCCGCACTCCTGTGCCCATCACCAGGAGCCCAGGGAGGGTATGGACACCTCCAGCTTCACTTTTCCACTAGGACCTGAAGGATAGAGCTTAGACCACTGGGCAGAGTCCAGTGGGATGAGGTTTAACACGGCCAAATGCCGGGTCCTGCACTTGGGGCACAACAACCCTATGCAGAGGTACAGACTGGGAGAAATCTGTCTAGAAAGCTGCCAGGAGGAGAGGGACCTGGGGGTGTTGGTCGACAGCAACTGACCATGAGCCAGCAGTGTGCCCAGGTGGCCAAGAAGGCCAATGGCATCCTGGCTTGGATCAGAAATGGTGTGACCAGTAGGTCCAGGGAGGTGATTCTCCCTCTGGACTCAGCACTGGTGAGGCCGCTCCTTGAATCCTGTGTCCAGTTGTGGGCCCCTCAGCACAAGAAGGATGTTGAGGCTCTGGAGCAAGTCCAGAGAGGAGCAATGAAACTGGTGAAGGAGCTGGAGAACAGACCCTATGAGGAGCGTGTGAGAGAGCTGGGGGTGTTTAGCCTAGAGAAGAGGAGGCTGAGAGGAGACCTCATTACTCTCTCCAACTCCCTGAAAGGAGGTTGCAGAGAGGAAGGAGCTGGGCTCTTCTCCCAAGGGACAGGGGACAGGACAAGAGGGAATGGCCTCAAGCTCCACCAGGGGAGATTTAGGCTGGACATTAGGAGGAAGTTTTTCGCACAGAGGGTCATTGGGCATTGGAATAGGCTGCCCAGGGAGGTGGTTGATTCCCCTTCCCTGGAGGTGTTTAAGGCACGAGTAGATGAGGTCTTGAGGGACATGGTTTACTGTTTGATAGGAATAGTTGGACTCGATGATCCGATGGGTCCTTTCCAACCTAGTTGTTCTATGATTCTATGATTCTATGAGAAGGAGCCTTGGAACCTGTAGGAGCAGGGACTGAAGTTCCCAGACTTGAAGAGGAGGGAGAAAGGGACTCCCCTGCCAGTCCTGCTCTTCCAGGTAGGGGTTGGTGATCAGCCCCGGTTACGCTCAGAGAGTGGAGAACTGGAGAGAGAGGATGTTTTCCCCTCCTTGGCAGGTCCCAGACACACATTTAAGTGTGCGCCCAGCTCCATTACCTCCACGCTCTCCAGCCCATAATCAGATGCCTGGTGAGGGTACAGACACCACCTGAGACCTGGCACCCCTGGGTAGAGGTGAGGAGGGGAAAAGCCCCCTAGGGCGCGTCCTACAGTCACCCATGGGGGGGGTTTATAACCCCCTCCTCAGGTCCCTCCCTGCAAGGTGAGAACTATAGGTGCTCCAGGGAGAGCACTACAGCCCCTCAGGATGCCCCTGAACCACCTCAGGATGCCCCTGTAGCACCTGGAGATGCCCTATAGCCCCTCAGGATGCCCCTGTAGCACCTGGAGATGCTCTATAGCCCCTCAGGATGCCCCTGTAGCACCTGGAGATGCCCTATAGCCCCTCAGGATGCCCCTGTAGCACCTGGAGATGCCCTATAGCCCCTCAGGATGCCCCTGTAGCACCTGGAGATGCTCTATAGCCCCTCAGGATGCCCCTGTAGCACCTGGAGATGCTCTATAGCCCCTCAGGATGCCCCTGTAGCACCTGGAGATGCTCTATAGCCCCTCAGGATGCCCCTGCAGCACCTGGAGATGAATTATAGCACCTGGAGATGCCCCTGTACCACCTCGGGATGTCCTGTACCACTTTGGGATGCCCCTGTAGCACCTCGGGATGCCCCCGTAGCCCCTGGAGATGCATTATAACACCTCGAGGTGCCCCTGTAGCACCTCAGGATGCTCTGTATCACCCTGGAATGCCTCCATATCGCCTTGGGATGCCCCTGTAGCCTCTGGAGATGCCCCTGTCTCAACTCGAGATGCCTCTGTAGCCTCTGGAGATGCCCTGTAGCACCTCGAGATGCCCCTGTAGCCTCTGGAGATGCCCTGTACCTCCTCGAGATGCCCCTGTAGCTGCCCCTGTACCACCTCAGGATGCTCCATATCCCCTCGCGCTGCCCTGTACCACCTCAGGATGCTCTGTATCACCTCGAGATGCCCTGTAGCACCTCAGGATGCTCTGTATCACCTCAGAATGCCTCCATATCACCTCGGGATGCCCCTGTAGCCCCACGGGATGCCCTGTACCACCTCGAGATGCCTCTGTAGCCTCTGGAGATGCCCTGTAGCCCCGCGGGATGCCCCTGTAGTTGCCCCTGTACCACCTCAGGATGCCCTGTACCACCTCAAGATGCTCTGTACCACTGCGGGATGCTCTGTATCCCCTCGGGATGCCCCTGTAGCTGCCCCTGTACCATCTCAGGATGCTCCATATCCCCTTGGGATGCTCTGTACCACCTCACGATGCCCTGTACCACCTCGGGATGCCCCTGTAGCTGCCCCTGTACCACCTCGGGATGCTCCATATCCCCTCGGGATGCCCCTGTAGCCCCATGGGATGCCCCTGTAACCTCTGGAGATGCCCTGTACCACCTAGAAATGCCCCTGTATCAACTCGAGATGCCCCTGTAGCCTCTGGAGATGACCCGGAGCACCTCAAGATGCCCCTGTAGCTGCCCCTGGACCACCTCAGGATGCTCCATATCTCCTCGGGATGCTCTGTACCACTGCGGGATGCTCTGTATCCCCTCGGGATGCCCCTGTAGCTGTCCCTCAGGATGCTCCACATCCCCTGGGGATGCTCTGTACCACCTCGGGATGCTCCATATCCCCTCGGGATGCTCCTCCAGCAACCCGAGCGCTCTGTGCCCGTCCCCGGGACGACCCCCGGGGTGTCTCCCCGCGCACCCCCTCCCCGTTCCCGCCCCGGGTCGGTACCTTGGTCTTGACGCCGCGGGGTTCCCAGTGGGGTCTGAGCTCCCGGACGAGGCGCAGCGCCCCGGGCAGCACGTCCCCCTCGTCCACGGCCATGGGGAGGCGGAGCAGGGCCGGGCCCCCCCCCCCAACCCCGCACCCCCGCTCCGGGCACTCGGGGCAGCGGGCGGCCTCCTCGGCCATCCCCCCCCCCCACCCCGCACAGCCCCGAGCCCGGAGCCCCGAGGAGCCGCGGGGAGGAGCCCCTCGCCCAGCCGCGGGCAACCCTGACTCACCGGCACGCCCACAGCCACAGCCCTCCCACTGCACAGCGCCCTGCCTCCTACCCACCTCCCACAGCCAGCCACACCTCCTCCCTTACCTCCTACAGCACTCCTATAGCCCTCCAGCCCTCTTCCATCCATCCTCCCTACCTCCTATAGCCCTCCTATAGCCCTCCATCCCTCTTCCATCCATCCTCCCTACCTCCTATAGCCCTCCTATAGCTCTCCATCCCTCTTCCATCCATCCTCCCTACCTCCTATAGCCCTCCTATAGCCCTCCAACCTTCCTCCATCCATCCTCCATACCTCCTATAGTCCTCCTATAGCTCTCCATCCCTCTTCCATCCATCCTCCCTACCTCCTATAGCCCTCCTATAGCCCTCCAGCCCTCCTCCATCCATCCTCCATACCTCCTGTAGCCCTCCTATAGCCCTCCAACCTTCCTCCATCCATCCTCCCTACCTCCTATAGTCCTCCTGTAGCTCTCCATCCCTCTTCCATCCATCCTCCCTACCTCCTATAGTCCTCCTATAGCCCTCCAGCCCTCTTCCATCCATCCTCCCTACCTCCTATAGCCCTCCTATAGCCCTCCAACCTTCCTCCATCCATCCTCCCTACCTCCTATAGCCCTCCTATAGTTCTCCATCCCTCTTCCATCCATCCTCCGTACCTCCTGTAGCCTCCAGCTCTCCTCCATCCATCCTCCAGCACTCCTCCCTGCCTCCTCCAGCCCTCCAGACCTCCTGTTACCTCCTGTAGCCCTCCAGCCCTCCTCCGTGCCTCCTATAGACCTCCTATAGACCTCCTCTAGCCCTCCATCCATCCTCCGTGCCTCCTATATCCCTGCTGTAGCCCTCCAGCCCTCCTGTAGCCCTCCATCCCTCCTCCATCCCTCCTATAGATCTCCTATATCCCTCCATCCCTCCTCCATCCCTCCTCCGTTACCTCCTGTAGCCCTCCAGCCCTCCTCCAGCCCTCCTCCCTGCCTCCTATAGCCCTCCTGTAGCATTCCAGCTCTCCTCCATCCATCCTCCATCCCTCCTCCATGCCTCCTATAGACCTCCTGTAGCCCTCCAGCCCTCCTCCATTACCTCCTGTAGCCCTCCAGCCCTCCTCCATCCATCCTCCAGGCCTCCTCCTTGCCTCCTATAGCTCTCCTGTAGCCCTCTATCCATCCTCCAACCCTTCTCCGTGCCTCCTATAGCCCTCCAGCCCTCCTCCAGCCCTCCTCCAGCCCTCCTCCCTGCCTCCTATAGCTCTCCTGTAGCCCTCCAGCCCTCCAGCCCTCCTCCAGCCCCCCTCCGTACCTCCTGTAGCCCTCAAGCCCTCCTCCATCCATCTTCCAGCTCTCCTCCATGCCTCCTATAGCTCTCCTGTAACCCTCCAGTCCTCCTCCATCCCTCCTCCCTGCCTCCTATAGCTCTCCTGTATCCCTCCAGCCCTCCTCCCTGCATCCTATAGCTCTCCTGTAGCCCTCTATCCATCCTCCATCCCTCCTCCGTGCCTCCTATAGCTCTCCTGTAGCCCTCTATCCATCCTCCAGCCCTCCTCCGTGCCTCCTATAGCCCTCCAGCCCTCCTCCATCCCTCCTCCAGGCCTACTCCCTGCCTCCTATAGCTCTCCTGTAGCCCTCCAGCCCTCCTCCCTGCCTCCTATAGACCTCCTGTAGCCCTCCTCCAGCCTTCCTCCATCCCCTCTCCGTGCCTCCTATAGACCTCCTGTAGCCCTCCAGCCCTCCTCTATTACCTTCTATAGCCCTCCAACCTTCTTTGGTACCTCCTATAGCCCTCCATCATTCCCCCAGTCCTCCTCCATGCCTCCTCTAGACCTCCTGTAGCCCTTCAGCCTTCCAATAGCCCTCCATCCCTCCTCCGTACCTCCAATAGCCCTCCATCTCTCCTCTGTACCTCCTCCATCCCTCCATCTCTCCTCCATCCCTCCTATATCCCTCCTCTGTACCTCATATATCCCTCCATCCGTCCTATCACCCTCCATCCCACCTTCATCCCTCCTCTGCACCTCCTCCATACCTCCTATATCCCTCCATCCTTCCTCCACCCTTCCTCCATCCCTCCTCCGCACCTCCTCCATACCTTCTATATTCCTCCATCCTTCCATCCTTCCTCCATCCCTCCTCCATGCTTCCATCCCTCCTATATCCCTCCATCCCTCCTCCATGCCACCACCATCCTTCCTTTATCTCTCTTCCATCCCTCCTCCATCCCTTCTATATCCTTCCACCATCCCGCCTCCATCTCCCCTTCATCTCTCCATCCCTCCTCCACCCCTCCATCCTGCCTTGATCACCCCTGCATTCCACCTCCATCCCTCCTCCATTCTTCTTCCATCACTCCTAGATTCCTCCATCCTTCCTCCATCCCTCCTCCATCCTTCCTCCATCCCCTTTATATCCCCCCATCCTGAACAAGGTCTCCAAGGTCTCATGAGAGCGGAGCAGAGGGGCAGAACCTCCTCCTTCACCCTGCTGGTCACAAGCCCAGAATACAAGTGGATTTATGAGCTGCAAGCAGGCAGGATTCTCCGATGCAGCCCAGTTCCCATCTCACCTCCGAGCAGAGGATTTACCGGGGGCTGGAGAGAGGTTGGACAGTTCAAGACAGAGCATGGCCGCCTGTTACCACAACCCCCCTACAACCCATTAACACGATTCCAACCCAACTTCATTATCAGAGGAAATAACAACCGCACGTGGCCGACTCCTCCAAAGTTTACATCTGGCTGGGGCTGAACCCAGCTAAATGGACCATGGAGACTTGGGGGAAATCATTTAAGGAAGGGGAAAAACAAACCCAACGAGCCAGTTCCCCGTGTTTCTAAATATAAAGCCAGCTCTGGCAGCCTTTAATAGGATGCTCATAATTGCTGCTGCCGCTTTGCTGGGCTGAACGTGGCCTAATTGCTCGCCCGTAACGATCACAAGTGTTAATACGGGGCAGTTGCGGGTTTCGTGGTGCCTGAAGCCAGGACTGTGCCGCAGCCACCAGGAAATTGTCCTGGCACAGGCGATTAGAGGTGTTAATAAGCTGGCTTAAGGGGCCCAGGAGCAACACCGCAAGCAGCCCAAGCATTTTTCCCCTCCCGCTGCTCCCAACAACTGTGCTGAAACAGGAACGGACCTGATCCATAAAATATTTTAGACCCTTTTCCAGCTGGGGGCTGGAGGCAGAAGCCATCTCGGGGGCTTAAGCTGGTGCTTTTTCAAGCTCAAATGCACTTGAGTCTTCTCCAGACCAGAGCCTTTGCAGTGTAGGGTAGGGCAGAGGAGTTATTTCCAGCTGGAGAGGTTCCCTGTGGTGGGAAAGAAAAGGAGACGCTTGCCAGGATTTCTGTACAGCCAGAAGGCTGCGGAAGGCCAGGCTGTAACTCCAGTGCTGACCTGAGCAGATATCGCAGCATCATGGAATAGTTTGGACTGCAGGGGAACAGGCTGCCCAGGGAGGTGGTTGATTCACCTTCCCTGGAGGTGCTTAAGGGACGGGTGGACGAGGTCCTGAGGGACATGGTTTAGTGTTTGATAGGAATGGTTGGACTCGATGATCCGATGGGTCTCTTCCAACCTGGTGATTCTATGATTCAAGCCCAGCCAGTTCCCACCTCCTGCCACTGGCAGGGACACCTCCTTCTGGATCAGGGGCTCCAAGCCCCATCCAACCTGGCTTTAAACACCTCCGGGGATGGGGCAGCCCTGGACCTCCCCACCCTCACAGCAAAACATTTCTTCCTAAGATCTCATCTCAATCTCCCCTCTTTCAGCTGAAAACTGTTCCCCCTCCATCCTCTCCCTGCCCTCCCTCATCCAGAGCCCCTCCCCCGCTTTCCCGCAGCCCCTTGCAGGGCTGGGAGGATGCTCTAAGGTCTCCTTGGAGCCTTCTCTTCTCCAGGCTCATATCTCCGTGCTGAGGGTCTCTGCCCTTTCCTCCCTGCTCTCCCTGCCTGTGCTGCCACTGCTTTCACCCCTGAGGTTTCCTGTGCTGACAGCAGCTGCCTGAAGCGCTGGGGTGTGCTCAGGAAACGCTGGATGAAAGGGAGATAGGTTGACTGTGGGGGCCCCTTTCCTTCACCCCCAGGCCCCAAAGAGCCGTTACCCCTGCTCTCTCCTCGTCTCTCAGTGGAGATGATGGGTCAGCCCTGCAGAAGCCAACAGCAAGAAACAAATAACATCATTGGGTGCCTATGGTTTCCCATCCCTCGACACCCAAGGTTGTGCATCCCAACATTAAGATATTTAAACATTCGATGGCTGCACAGACCCTCCCATGGGGGAGAAACATCCGCTTAGCCACATCCTCTCTGCTGCTGGAGAGGGGCAGGGGAGGAGATGAGATGTACTGGGAGGGAGGGCTGGTAAATGGAGCTGAGGCTGCTGCCTACCTGACTGGAAAGGTCACACAGAGCCAGATGCTGGAGGAGCATCACTCTCCCAACCATCCCTAGAATCATAGAATCACCAGGTTGGAAAAGACCCACAGGATCGCCGAGTCCAACCATAAGTCCTTCCCTGCAGCCTGAGAGGCAGCTCCTGGCAGCCTGTGCTTCGAGCGGCGCTGGGAACTCATCAGCAGTCAGCACTGGTTGCAGAAATGAGGATCAGAAGCTTCTGTGAGTGATTGCGCTCAGAGAGCAGCTTGCTCCAGGCTCTGCTCCAAAAGCACAAGTGTCGCACTGCACTTTGCAGGCAACGTATTCCAGGGCTCGGCTGTGGACCACAGCATCACAGACCTGAGCTGGTCACACCAGGGGTGACAGCGTGTTGCAAACCTCTTGGCATGGGGGAGAGCTTGGATTTGCAGCTGCTGGGCTGTAACTCTCCTGCAGAACTGGAAATGTCAGCCTCCGGCTGGGAGCACTGGTCTGCTTCTCCTGCCAGGCCAACCAGCAGGTCCAGCACACTCCTGCTGAGCATCTGCACACACAGCCAGGACAGAGACAAACCTCTAGTTGTTAGCTCCAGTCAGTGGGGTGATGAAAAGGGATCCAGGCACCAGGGCAGCAAGAGCTGCTGCCTAGTGGGATGGCATCAGCCTCCTGTAATCAGACTGATGGGCACCTTCCCCTCCCCGGAGAGCAGCAAAGCAGACGCACAGCCCTGTCCTTGTCCCCAGGGGGGAAACCAGGGGTCCTGGATTTCTCATGGGAAGGCAAGTTAGGGGTAGTTAGGATTGTTAGGATCCAGGTTAGGATGAGCACAGCAGCTCATCTCCTGCAGAAAGAGATTTGGAGAACAGAACCTATGAGGAGCGGCTGAGAGAGCTGGGGGTGTTTAGCCTAGAGAAGAGGAGGCTGAGAGGAGACCTCATTACTCTCTACAACTACCTGAAAGGAGGTTGTGGAGAGGAGGGAGCTGGGCTCTTCTCCCAAGGGACAGGGGACAGGACAAGAGGAATGGCCTCAAGCTCCACCAGGGGAGATTTAGGCTAGAGATTAGGAGGAAGGTTTTCACAGAAAGGGTCATTGGGCATTGGAACAGGCTGCCCAGGGAGGGGGTTGATTCACCTTCCCTGGAGGTGTTTAAGGCACAGGTAGATGAGATTTTGAGGGACTTGGTTTAGTGATTGATTGGAATGGTTGTACTAGAAGGTCCGATGGGTCCCTTCCAACCTGGTTGTTCTATGATTCTATGGTTCTATGATTCTATGAATCTGCCTTCATGCAGATGCTGCAGCTGCGAAGAGTGTTTCACTCTTATGAAACAGGGAAGGATACAAATGCCGTGGTGAATCCCAGCTCCTCCTCCAGCTCTCATAATTAAAGTGTCTGATTTCTCCCCTCTGCAAGAATAAGCGTCCACTCAGCTCCCTGTTGCTCTAAGATTGTTTAATATCAAAGTCACGGAGAGGGGTAGGGTTAACACAAGCTAAAACTACCATTAAATACAGGCAGATTATTTTTTCTCCCCTTCAAAGAACACCATGAACTGTATCAGATCACCTCTCCCCAGCCTGTATGCAACCTGCAAGCATTTCCACTCCAGCAGCAATCCACTGCCTGCCGATTGTACTATTGCACATCACCCTAAAAGTCCCTGGAGATGCAGCTCCGGACACAGGGAGCAGCTTTGATTCCCAGACCGAACACGCTCACCAGGAGATGCGTTTGAGACTCAGTTCTCCCCAGCAGGAGAGGCTCTGGGGAAGCTGAGTGGGGGTTTTGGAGTGGGAGAAGGCGAGGATTTGCAGTTGCTTCAGCAAAGAGAGGAGGAGGCTGAGCTGGAAGGAGATGCTGTTCTCGTTTGCACTTCGAATCGTTTCTTCTCGGTGGCTGCTCCTGCCTCCAGGCTGGTTCCCCAGCCCTCTCTCCAGCCCCCCAGCTCTCAGCGGGCTGTGGCAAAGCCGATGCGGTTGTGGCGCCGGTCGAATTTGGTGTAGTAGTGCCCGATGAAGCTGGCACCCAGGATCCAGAGGGGACCGGCTGGGGGTGGGATGTCCAACCCTGAGAAAGCCACCACACAGACTTCCTCCCCGTACTGGGATTGCTGCAGAGAGGAGGAGATCCATGCAGAGATGGAGGTGTCAGGAATCATAGAATTATAGAACAACCAGGTTGGAAGAGACCCATCGGATCATCAAGTCCAACCATTCCCATCAAACACTAAACCAAGTCCCTCAGGACCTCATCTACCCGTCCCTTAAACACCTCCAGGGAAGGTGAATCAACCACCTCCCTGGGCAGCCTCTGCTACTGCCCAATGGCCCTTTCTGTGAAAAACTTCCTCCTAATCTCTAGCCTAAATCTCCCCTGGTGGAGCTTGAGGCCATTCCCTCTCGTCCTGTCCCCTGTCCTTTGGGAGAAGAGCCCAGCTCCCTCCTCTCTACAACCTCCTTTCAGGTAGTTGTAGAGAGCAATGAGATCTCCTCTCAGCCTCCTCTTCTCCAGGCTAAACACCCCCAGCTCTCTCAGCTGCTCCTCATAGGGCCTGTTCTCCAGCCCCTTCCCCAGCTTTGTGGCTCTTCTCTGGACTCACTCCAGAGCCTCAACATCCTTCTTCTGGTGAGGGGCCCAGAACTCTTCTCTTCCTCGAGGAAGGGCTCTGCTCCCCAGCTTGACATCCTCTGCTTCGCCTCCTCATTCCTTCCTCCAAGAAGGAGGATCCCTGCCTGCCTCTGCTCTTTGCTGCTCAGCCCAAATCACCCCCAGACACCCCAAGGAAGGGGCAACAGGTTGGTGTGGCTCATTGGGACATGTCTGCTAACAGGAAGGGTTGGGAAAACATAACAAGGGCCATAGAATCATGGAATGATTTGGGTTGGAAGGGACCTCAAAGCCCAGACAGTTCCTGCTCATGGTAGGGACACCTTTCACTGGATCAGGGACTCCAAGCCACATCCAATCTGGCCTTGAACCCCTCCAGGGATGGGGCAGCCACTATTTCTCTGAATTAGTGCTATTCTGGGGCTTGTGGCGGCTGCTTTAGGGTAGCCAGGAGGGTGCAGGATGCTGAAGGAGACGCTATACTGCTCTCCCCAGCAGATGCCTCCAGCCCAGGGAGAGCTACCCTCCCACCCCACACGGGGAGATGGAGCTTACCCGGAGGACATAGGCTGAGCCGCTGAGTACATAGGGTTTCCCACCCAGGTGGAAAGAGATGTTGGGCAGTTGAGGGACTCGGTCACACTCCACCACGTACTGCAGAAAGGGGAGAGAAAGCTGAGCCAGGCTCAGGCAGCAAGGGGACAGGGACACAGGGCGATGCTGGGGGGTTTGCTCACCTCTCCTTCAGCTATTTCTGTTGCCCCAATAGCTTTCATCAGCACGGAGATGGGCCCGGCTGGGCCGGTGATGTAGGATGCTCCCGTGTCCACAGCCACCGAGCAGCCTTCCTTGCAGAACAGGATCTCAGCCCCTACAGACACCCTGGAGCAGGAGGGGAGAGGACCCTGACTCTCCCACAGTGGCTGCAGCTCAGCTCCCAGGGTGAATGTGTCACCTCCATGTCCAGGGAACACTGCCTGGACAACCTGTGCTGCTCCTGGTGCCTCTGGAGGATTCCCCAAGCAGAGAGGGAACCCTCCCTTCAAGCTTCAAGTGAAAGCTGAAGCTTCATCATAGAATCATAGAAGCATAGAATCACCAGGTCAGAAGAGATCCATAGGATCATCGAGTCCAACCAGTTTCTCCCCTTGACAATTTTTTCCCTGTGTTCTTCACTCATCTGACTTTAAGCAAGAAATTCAATGGCCCAAACTTTCCACTTGTTTTTAAATTTCCCTTCCTGCCTCTTCCTGATCTATGACAGAGAAGTCACTGATTGTTCTTTGATCAGATGTGTACACATAACTGAACATCAGGGTCTGTCAGACGCTTTGCAGCTTTTCTGGGGAAGCAAGAATATTTTATAGAATCATAGAACAACCAGGTTGGAAGGGACCCATCGGATCTTCTAGTCCAACCTTTCCTATCAAACACTAAACCAAGTCCCTCGATACCTCATCCATCCATCCCTTAAACACCTCCAGGGAAGGTGAATCAACCACCTCCCTGGGCAGACTATTCCAATGCCCAATCACCCTTTCCGTGAAAAACTTCCTCCTAATCTCCAGCCTAAATCTCCCCTGGTGGAGCTTGAGGCCATTCCCTCTTGTCCTGTCCCCTGTCCCTTGGGAGAAGAGCCCAGCTCCCTCCTCTCTACAACCTCCTTTCAGGTAGTTGTAGAGAGTAATGAGATCTCCTCTTAGCCTCCTCTTCTCCAGGCTAAACATCCCCAGCTCTCTCAGCCGCACCTCATAGGGCCTGTTCTCCAGCCCCTTCACCAGCTTCGTTGCTCTTCTCTGGACTTGCTCCAGAACCTCAACATCCTTCTTGTAGTGAGGGGCCCAGAACTGAACACAGGATTCAAGGAGCGGCCTCACCAGAGTTGAGTCCAGAGGGAGAATCACCTCCCTGGACCTGTTGTGACTTTGCAGTCTGACTACAAGACACTCCTCATGCATTTGACAATTCTTCAAGCCTCATATGTGGGGGTTGTTGTTTCAGGGCCTCACATTCCTTCTGCAGGTCTAAAGTGAGTTAAATCTCTTCCACTGCAGCTTCCAAATCGAATCAGCCCACAGTGCCTCCCCCTCTGCATTCCTTGCAGAGCATCCCCAGAGCTCTGTGCTGGAGGAACCCACCTTGCTACCCTCTGAAAGGGAAAAGCAGCCTCCAGGGTGGGAAAAGCAGCCTCCAGGGAGGGAAAAGCAACCTCCAGGTGAACACACACCTCTGCGAACCACATTTCCCTGCACCCAGCAAGCATCTCCCAGGTTTCCCACCCTCGTGCATCCAAGGAGGGTTGAAGGAGGAGGTCAGTGCTGTGCAGAAGCACCCGTTGGCCTTACCCCTTCATGCTGATCTGCCAGTAGCCAGTCTTGCTGACATTCAGGTAGTGGAAATCCCCGGTGTAGTAGGCCGGGTCGCTACCTCCGAGGATTATTTCCCCACCAGGCTTCAGGGGATCGTTCCTAGGAGGTAAAGCACAACAGAGCCATTCCCCTGAAAATCCAGTAGAGTCATTCCCCTGAAAACCCAGTAGAATCATTCCCCTGAAAACCCAGTGAGAACAGAGCAGTCATGAGCGTGAAGTTCTGCTGATCCAGTTGACAGTGGCACAGAGCAAGTTGGAGCAGAAGGAGCTCCAGGTTAGTTCAGAGGGGTGCAAGAGCTTGCAGGAGAGGGGGTGCCACATGCTGAGGTGTCCCAGAAGGTCTGTGCTGGCTCCTGTGCAGGGCAGGCATGCAGTAGAGGGTGGTGCGGGGTTGCTGCTGTGGGTGAGCTCCGAGAACCCAGCGCCAGGCAGTGTGAGTGAAGTCTGCTGCTCGTGACTTGTAGTGTTGCTGCCTTTGGAGCACTCATGGCTTTTGTCTTCTTACTTGGAAGCTCTGCAAAGAGAGAAAGATGCTCTGTAAGCCTGAAAGCCTTGGTTGAGAGTTGACTGACCATGAGGCAGCAGTGTGCCCAGGTGGCCAAGAAGGCCAATGGCATCCTGGCTTGGAGCAGAAATAGTGTGACCAGCAGGACCAGGGAGGTGATTCTCCCTCTGGACTCAGCACTGGTGAGGCCGCTCTTTGAATCCTGTGTTCAGTTCTGGGCCCCTCAGCACAAGAAGGATGTTGAGGCTCTGGAGTGAGTCCAGAGAAGAACCACGAAACTGGAGAAGGTGCTGGAGAACAGGCCCTATGAGGAGAGGCTGAGAGAGCTGGGGGTGTTTAGCCTAGAGAACAGGAGGCTGAGAGGAGACCTCATTACTCTCTACAACTCCCTGAAAGGAGGTTGTAGAGAGGAGGGAGCTGGGCTCTTCTCCCAAGGGACAGGACAAGAGGGAATGGCCTCAAGCTCCACCAGGGGAGATTTAGGCTGGAGATTAGGAGGAAGTTTTTCATGGAAAGGGTCATTGGGCATTGGAATAGGCTGCCCAGGGAGGTGGTTGATTCACCTTCCCTGGAGGGGTTTAAGGCAGAGGTGGATGAGGTCTTGAGGGACTTGGTTTGGTGTTTGATAGGAATGGTTGGACTCAATGATCCGATGGGTCCCTTCCAACCTGGTTGTTCTATGAGTCTATGATTCTATGAAGTTGAAGGTGAGCTGTGTCTGCCCTGCGCAAGCACCTCCTCAGCCCCAGTTTCTACTCCTCACAAGACCCACCGGCTGTAGTAGACGGAAAATACATCTTCCTTGAGGATCTGCTGGGAGAGGATCCGGTCGAAGACAGGGGTGATGCCGTCGATGGCCTGGCTGGGGTAACCCATCCCCAGCACCCCGTCAAACCTGGCGAAGATGAAGGGGAAGGCAGGCAGCGCCGTTGCCTCAGCAAAGACCTGAATGATGGGGATGTCTGACACCTGGGGGAGGCAGAAGTGTCCTTGAAGAGAGTTGTGGTGCTAAATCTCCCCAAAGAGCATCCCCCTTACTCTTTGGTAACTGGGGATGCTCATATCAGGGTGCAGAGCCTCTCATAGAATCATAGAAACACCAGGTTGGAAGAGACGCATCAGATCATCAAGTCCAACCATTCCTATCAAACACTAAACCATGTCCCTCAGCACCTCATCTACCCGTCCCTTAAACTCCTCCAGGGAAGGTGAATCAACCACCTCCCTAGGCAGCCTATTTCAATGCCCAATGACCCTTTCCGTGAAAAACGTCCTCCTAATCTCCAGCCTAAATCTCCCCTGGCGGAGCTTGAGGCCATTCCCTCTTGTCCTGTCCCTTGTCCCTTGGGAGAAGAGCCCAGTTCCCTCCTCTCCACAACCTCCTTTCAGGTAGTTGTAGAGAGCAATGAGGTCTCCCCTCAGTCACCTTTTCTCATGGGCATCTCCTCGCTGAGCCAGCAGCTCCAGGTCTTGGAATTGAGGGCACACACTCACCATGACGATGTCCTGGCTGAGGAAACCTTTGACACTCCCTGTCCCGTAGCGGATAGCGAAGCCTGTGCCATTGGCGATGTACGTCCGTGACTTGAAGGAGTTGTAGCGGCTGTGGGAAACTAGGAGAGAAGGAGAAAGCTCATCAAAGAAAGCATTGAAGGTGGAGGTGGCAGGGGTGGCTGAGGTTCTCTGCTCCCCAAGCCTCCACAGAATTAGAAGCTCACCCTGCTAGGCAACCAGATAGCAGCTGACAGACCCCACTGTGCAACCCACTCCTGCCCACTTGGATGAGCTCTTGGGAAGGAGAGATTTGCTCGTGTTCACCGAGCTGATGCTGGAGGAGGTCAGCCCAAGGGCTGGGTCTGGCCGTGCCCCCCATACTCACCGCAGGCGCTGTAGAGGGGGGAGCACTTGTAGGATGGCACCCACAGGTTGGCTGAGCCAGTGTCGAAGACCACCTTGAAGGTCTGTGCAGGGGTACCAATGCTGATCTCACCAAAATACTGGGTCTGGAAGAGGAACAGCATGAAGGGATGGGTCTCTTCCAACCTGGTTGTTCTATGATTCTATAAGAGCATCACTGGGGGGACAGCCGGGATAGGAGATGGGCTCATGCAGAGCCAAGACTCGCAGCAACAAACTATGGAATTGCTTAGAATCATAGAATAATCAGGTTGGAAGAGACCCTCTGGATCATCAAGTCCAACCATTCCCATCAAACACTAAACCATGTCCCTCAGCACCTCATCCATCCATCCCTTAAACTCCAGGGAAGGTGACCCAAACCCCTCCCTGGGCAGCCTCTACCACTGCCCAATCACCCTTTCCACGAAAATTTTTTTCCTGATGTTCAGTCTGAACCTCCCCCAGTGGAGCTTGAGGCCATTCCCTCTTGCCCTGTCCCCTGTCCCTTGGGAGAAGAGCCCAGCTCCCTCCTCTCCACAACCTCCTTTCAGGGAGCTGGAGAGAGCAATGAGGTCTCCCCTCAGTCTCCTCTTCTCCAGGATCATCAAGTCCAACCATTCCCATCAGTCACTAACCCATGTCCCTCAGCACCTCGTCCACCCATCCCTTAAACCCCTCCAGGGGTGGTGACCCAACCCCCTCCCTTGGCAGCCTGTTCCAGTGCCCAACTTGGTTGGAAAAGATCTCTTAGATCATCAAGTCAAATCATTCTGCACCAAACCATGTCCCTAAGCACACCATCTACCCATCTCTTAAAACCCCATGTTTACATCTTTTAAATGTCTTGTGGGAGGCAGCGACTGGGACTCGGGGGTTGCGTTGGGGTGACAAACCCCTGCACAGGGACAGACTCACGTCCAGGTAATTGGTGAGGAGGGTGGGAGCCGTCCCGTTTCGGGGGCCAGCGACGCTGCTGGATCTGCTCTGCCTCATCTCAGGGAAGACGTCCGACACCTTCACCCCCATCTCCTGCAGCGTCTGGCGGATGGAGGGCATCCTCCGCAGTGCGATTCTGCCAGAGGGAAGAAGCAGGTTTGGGGGAGTAGGGAGCACCCAGGTACCTGCAGTGGACTACCTGAAGGGAGATTGTAGAGAGGAGGGAGCTGGGCTCTTCTCCCAAGTGACAGGGGACAGGACAAGAGGGAATGGCCTCAAGCTCCACCAGGGGAGATTTAGGCTAGAGATTAGGAGGAAGTTTTTCACAGAAAGGGTCATTGGGCATTGGAATACGTTGCCCAGAGAGGTGGTTGAGTCACCTTCCCTGGAATTGTTTAAGGCACAGGTAGATGAGGTGCTGAGGGACTTAGTTTAGTGTTTGATAGGAATGGTTGGACTAGAAGATGGGTCCCTTCCAACCTGGTTGTTCTATGATTCTATGATTCTATGACCCCTCCAATGCTCCTGCCTTGAGAAATCCAGCTGGGTGGCTCTAGATGGCAGCAGCTCCCCGCAGCACCCTGCACCTGCCAGCTGGGTCCTGCTCACACTACACCCCAAGAACAGGGTGGGATGCAGGGACCCCACAAGGGCTGTGACTGCTGCAGGAGGACATCAGAACGGTCACCCAAGAGCTGAGTCCAACCCTGTGTTCAAGGCAGTTGTTTGCAAGTGAGTTCATAGAATCACAGAATCACCAGGTTGGAAGAGACTCGCTGGATCATGGAGTCCAACCATTCTTATCAAACACTAAACCATGTCCCTCAGCACCTTGTCCACCCATCCCTTAAACACCTCCAGGGAAGGTGACTCAACCCCCTCCCTGGGCAGCCTCTGCCACTGCCCAATGACCCTTTCTGTGAAAAAAATTTTCCTAATGTTCAACCTGAACCTTCCCTGGAAGAGCTTGAGGCCATTCCCTCTCGTCCTGTCCCTTGGGAGAAGAACCCAGCTCCCTCCTCTCCACAACCTCCTTTCAGGTAGTTGGAAAGAGCAATGAGGTCTCCCCTCAGCTCTCTCAGCCGTTCTCGGCCTCCTTGGCTATTTGGGAGGTAGGGGTGAGGCTGAGCCATGTGATGCTCTGTAGGGGAGAGGAAAAGGAGCAGGGAAGAGAATGTGTGCTAGGATAGAGGAGAAAAAGGAGGAGGAAGAAAAAGAAGGAGAGCCCTTTATTCCTCATCACCAACCCAAGCACCCAAACCAAGGTGAGACAGCATGACCCACAAGGTTGAGGACCCACCCAAACCCAAGAGGAGATTGCAAGACCCACAATATCACGATCCACCTGCAACACACGCGCCTGTTACCTCTGCAAAGCCTGAGTTGGTGATGGGAAGAAGCTGACGCCCCAGGTCATGGTCAAGACCACCAGATACTGCTGCACCCTCCTGCTGTGTCTGGCCAGCATCGCGCTCTCCTGGGGCGGTCACCTCCTTTGCCAGCAGCTTTCTCATGTCCCCAAGGGCAGGATGCTTTTATAGCCTGGGTTTCTCCAGAGTTCCTCCTCCCTGCTGGCTGGGGGAGGGCTGGGGATACCACGAGCAGCACTGCACACAGGTAGCTGGATGCAGGGCACGACAAGCCCCTGCAGATGCTGGCACAGCTGGCACAGCCCCAGCCTGGCAGTGGTTGAGCTGAGCTGAAAAAACGTGACTGGCAAAGGGAACTGCAAAGAGCCAGGAGCTGTGATCTGCTAACACAGTGAGCAGAGAGCATGGGCCAAGGGCTGCTGGCGTCAGTCAGACCTGGTACTTGATGCTGATGCAGGTGGTGGAGGCTCAGGCCTTGCTGGGGAGAATTCCCAAGCTTCGTGCTGCAGCGGAACAGGGTTTTCTTTAAAGGCTCAGGGACCAAACAGGACAAGGTGCTCAGTCACAGCTCTCTCAGCCCAGCAGATGCTGACTGCAACACCCCCACCCCACAGCCCTTTTCGGGGCTGCTCTGAGCACAGCAAAGGGGAAAAGCTCCCTCAGCTCCACTAAAGTGTCAGAGGGATGTCATTGGGCAGTGTCAGAGGCTGCCCAGGAGGGGGTTGAGTCACCTTCCCTGGAGAGGTTTAAGGGACGGGTAGATGAGGTGCTGAGGGACATGGTTTAGTGTTTGATGGGAATGGTTGGACTTGATGATCCAGTGGGTTTCTTCCAACCTGGTTGTTCTATGATTCTATGATAAAGCAGCGCGAAAGCAAAGTTTCCATGCAGAGACTGGGGCAGAGAACCACTGAACTCATTGCATTTGTTCATAGAATCACCAGGTTGGAAGAGACGCACTGGATCATCGAGTCCAACCATTCCTATTGTTGATATGATATGAGAGCAAGGTACAAGCACCCACAACCTCGGCAAGCACACAGGGGTTGGGAGGAGCAGGCTGTTCTCTGACCCATACAAATATGGATGTTGAGGCTCTGGAGCAAGTCCTGAGAAGAGCAACGAAGCTGGTGAAGGGGCTGGAGAACAGAACCTATGAGGAGCGTCTGAGAGAACTGGGGGTGTTTATCCTGGAGAAGAGGAGGCTGAGAGGAGACCTCATTGCTCTCTACAACTACCTGAAAAGGAGGTTGTGGAGAGGAGGGAGCTGGGCTCTTCTCCCAAGGGACAGGGGACAGGACAAGAGGGAATGGCCTCAAGCTCCACCAGGGGAGATTTAGGCTAGAGATTAGGAGGAAGTTTTTCACACAGAGGGTCATTGGGCATTGGAATAGGCTGCCCAGGGAGGTGGTTGAGTCACCTTCCCTGGAGGTGTTTAAGGGACAGGTGGATGAGGTCCTGAGGGACTTGGTTTAGTGTTTGATAGGAATAGTTGGACTCGATGATTCGATGGGTCTCTTCCAACCTGGTTGTTCTGTGATTCTATGATTCTAATATGGTGCAGAGGAGCCCAGCATGGCTCTGGGTGCCTGAGCAGCTGTGTCCTGTGTTTCGAAAGGGAGATGCACCAAAGGAGATACCCAGTTACACTGGCAGGGAGCATATTTTCTCAGAAAAACCAGCATGGGCTGCAGAGAAACCCTTTGTGCAAGATGCATCACTGGTCCCCAGTTCTGTTCCCTCTCACCGTGCCCAGCTCAGGGTGGTAGTGGCCAGTTCAGGCTCTGTGTCTCCAAGCCCAGCACTTGACCTCAGGGAAACTTGGTGGGAAATGACTGCAAAGGCAATAAAAACTTTCCTGGAAGGAACCTGATGACATAGTTGCCCCTGCCTCTTAGCCCCTAGCTACGCAACCACATGGGCATGTGGACAGGACTTGTTTTAGGGCACTACTGTCACCTTCATCCAGGGGATACCGATGCCAGAGGGGTGATGAGGGCACTCCGCAAGCATCCTCCTGCCAAAACCAGGGCTTTCAAGCCTCCTTTCCCTGGGGGATTTTGGCTGCAGCACTCAGAGACAGGGGAAATCTGACCTCCGCGAGCACCAAGGCTCAGCCCCATGGGTCTCAGCCCTGGTCCCCCAGTCCCTGACGTCTTTTCCCACGCCAAGCCCCGCTGCTGCGTCACTTGAGGGAGCCTCATGCCCCGACGCAGGTTGCAGCGAGGCACAGAGGTCAGGAGGCAGAAGCCTAACCTAGGAGCAGCAGTGATGCAAGAGTGAGCCTGGCAGGGAGCCACGGGACATAAATCCCCTTCCCGGGCATCCTATGGGCTCTGCCTGCTTTGCAGAGCCCCGTGTCCCTTGGAGGGGAAAGAGATGGGTCTCTTCCAACCTGGTTGTTCTATGATTCTATGAAATATTAAGTACTTCCTAATGATTCCATTTAGAGAGGGAGGTTTTACTGAATAGCCTTATTTCATGAGGGATCATAGAATCATAGAACAACCAGGTTGGAAGAGACCCATCGGATCATCGAGGCAACCATTCCCATCGAACACTAAACCATGTCCCTCAGGACCTGGTCCACTTGTCCCTTAAACCCCTCCAAGGGAAGGGGACTCAACCCCCTCCCTGGGTAGCCTCTGCCACTGCCCAATCACCTTTTCTGTGATTTTTTTCCTAACATCTAGCCTGAACCTCCCCTGGAGGAACTTGAGGCCATTCCCTCTTGTCCTGTCCCCTATTCCTTGGGAGAAGAACCCATCTCCCTCCTCTCTACAACCTCCTTTCAGGGAGTTGGAGAGAGCACTGAGGTCTCCCCTCAGCCTCCTCTTCTCCAGGACCTTTCAAAACATCCCAACATTTGGGGCATTTCTGTCCTTCCCACATGTTCTACACACTTTACTACTCCATGAGGTTGTTGCTGGTAAAAACACAGCGGGATTGCCAGGATCGTTGTTCCGGACGACCGAAAAGCTCAAGCATAAACACAACTTTTGGGAAGAGGCTTAGAAGAGGCTCTGGATGGCACCGATACCGAGGGAATGTGGCCATTGACGTCAGCAGAGCCAGGGCTTCCCCAAAGTGTTTGCTTCAAACCAAAACCGCTCTGGCAGGGTAGAGCGCAAGAGCGATTTATTGAACCAGAGGGAAAACTTTCCCTTGCAGTAAGCTTTGGAAGTGCAGCCTGGGAATAGGAATACCAACTCCAGCTGCCTGCTGCCTGCTCCCTCCATCCCAGAATCCTTGAACCCCTCCAGGGATGGGGCAGCCACCACTGCTCTGGGCAACCTGGCCCAGGACCCCCTTCCCCACCTCCACCTTCATAGGAAATATTTCTTCCTGAGATCTCATCTCAATCTCCTCTCTTTCAGCTGAAAACCATTCCCCCTCGTCCTATCCTTGCGCTCCTTGATGAAGAACCTTCCCCCCACCCCCAGCCAAGCTGATGCTGGGAAGTCCCAAGCTCTTTTTCCTCCTCTTCAGAGCCTCCCAACTGCAGCCTGCACTCCAAATAAAGGTATATCCTCGAAAACCAGCTGCGAGGATTGGAATGATTGATAGGAATGGTTGGACTCGATGATCCGATGGGTCTCTTCCAACCTGGTTGTTCTATGATTCTATGAATCTAAGGAAGGATCTTCCTCTAAACCAGCCCTCCAAGGGAGGCAAAGCAACCATCCCCAGCCCTGGGCTGGGCTGCCCTGGCTTCCACCCGCTGGGAGCTCCTCCTTCTCTAACCCAGGGCTCAAATTTGGCTACTTGGGCTGAGATTTGGGAGCCCAAATCATAGAATCATAGAATCACCAGGTTGGAAGAGACCAACCAGATCATTGAGTCCAACCATTCCTATCAAATGCTAAACCAAGTCCCTCAAGACCTCATCTACCCGTGCCTTAAACACCTCCAGGGAAGGTGAATCAACCACCTCCCTGGGCAGCCTATTCCAATGCCCAACCACCCTTTCTGTGAAAAACTTCCTCCTAATCTCCAGTCTAAATCTCCCCTGGTGGAGCTTTAGGCCATTCCCTCTCGTCCTGTCCCCTGTCACTTGGGAGAAGAACCCAGCTCCCTCCTCTCTACAACCTCCTTTCAGGTAGTTGTAGAGAGCAATGAGGTCTCCTCTCAGCCTCCTCTTCTCTAGGCTAAACACCCCCATCTCTCTCAGCCACTCCTCTTAGGGCCTGTTCTCCAACCCCTTCCCCAGCTTCGTTGCTGTTCCCTGGACTCGCTCCAGAGCCTCAACATCCTTCTTGTGGTGAGGGGCCCACAACTGAACACAGGATTCAAGATCATTGAGTCCACCATAATGACTTCCCCCACCTCAGCTGAGCTGTCGGAGCAGCTCCCAGCTCTGCTTCCACCTGGTCCAAACCCACCTGGAGCAGACCTGGGCACCCGCGTGTGGTACCTGCTGAGCACCAGCAGGCACTGCTCGCCGCTCGATCAGGCTGCGCTTGCAATCAAAAGGGAGCAGGTTTAACTCAAACTCGTTAATTAATTCTTGCAAGCTAAGAAGGGTATCTGCACAGAGACCGGCTTTGATGTGATTGCCTCGCTTTAATTAAACTTCTACTTGCACCCAGCTCCCCAAGTGCTCATAGAAACCTGTCTGGCAGCCACTCAGCTCCTGCCTCTTGATCGCACAGACCCGCTGAGCCATCCAACCAGTTCTCCGGCAGCGCTGGCTGCGCTCCTAGGGAGAGAACTTTCTGCAGCCTGAACAAAATAGAGCCTTTGAAATCACCCGGTCTCAAGCTAGGAGAGCTCTGCACTGTTCTCAAATTCTTTCTGGCTGAGAGACCTGGTCCCTTGCACACAGCCCAGAGCATCGTAGAATCATAGAATCATAGAACAACCAGGTTGGAAGGGACCCATCGGATCATCGAGTCCAACCATTCCTATCAGACACATAAAAAAGCAACTGATTCACCTGAGCCTGAATGGTTCTTGAGGTCAAATCTGCTGCAGGGAGGATGCGGAAGGAACATGTGATGTGCTCCCCAGCAGGTGGCCAAACCAGCTTCTTTCCATCCCTACAGGAACAGGCTGGAAAGCAGTAGTATCCCACTGCCCTCCTAGAAGGTGTGTCGGGACTGTGGAATCATGGAATCATAGAATCACCAGGTTGGAAGAGACCCACTGGATCATCGAGTCCAACCATTCCCATCAATCACTAAACCATGTCCCTCAGCACCTCGTCCACCCATCCCTTAAACCCCTCCAGGGAAGGTGACTCAACCCCCTCCCTGGGCAGCCTCTGCCACTGCCCAATGACCCTTTCCATGAAAAATGTGGAGATGCACAGCAGAAGAAAAAGTGCTTTGGATATCCATGGATGAGGCTGGGTTTGCTCCAGTCCCCTCTCCCACTCCTACATCTCTCAATCAATTAATAACCTCGGATGTCATTGGCTTTTTCGCGGTCACTGGATGGGAATAGGGTAATTTACTCTCCTCCGATCAGGTCATGAAATGTTAATGTTGTTTAATGGGTGTTTTCCTAACCTCCCCTGCCCTCTCCCACAGCTCCCTGGGCTGCGCTCCCCACAGCCCCACGGGACGCATGGGAAGGCGGTGCCAGCGCTGCTGCCTTCGGGCCAGGGCAGCCGGGAGCAGGAGCCATGGGAAGGTCCTCATGCCACCTCCAGCTACAGCCGCGGGAAGGTAGAATCATAGAATCACCAGGTTGGAAAAGACCTCTTGGATCCTCCAGTCCAAGCATACCATCTTCCACTAAACCATGTCCCTGAGCACCTCATCTATCCATCTTTTAAACACCTCCAGGGATGGTGACTCAACCACCTCCCTGGGCAGCCTCTGCCTGTGCCTCTTGACCCTTTCTGTGAAACTTTTTTTCCTGATATCCAGTCTGAACCTCCACTGGTGCAACCTGAGGTCATTCCCTCTATGCCACCGCCAGCCATGGCCATAGGAAGGTCCTCATCCTACCTCCAGCTGCAGCCAAAGGAAGGCCCAAGTGCTGTGGACCATGTAAAGGTTCCTATCCCACCTCCAGCCACGACACCTCCTGGCGACACTTAGAGGACCCTGTCCTGGAGCAAGCCCTGAAGCCACAGGAAAAGCATACTGGCTGAGTTCAGTCTTGGGTACACTTTTTAATTAAAATTTTCCACAAAGTGAAGACAAAAAGAATAAAATAATGCTCATCATTCCAGAAGCCTGTCTGGAAGAGTGTTTGGTCCCGGTTGCCTTGCTCAGGAGCTGTTCACAGGAGCCCCGTGGGCTCCATCCCCATAGTAGGAGTGGCTCAGGCTGGCGTTGAGGGTCCCGGGGGTGAAAGAAGCAGCAGTTCACTGCGGGAGAGCCGGACCCAGGGCTCACTTGCACCATATTATCTCCAATGATGAGGCTCATCTCACAGGTCACACCATGGTGCTGCTGTCTCCTCCTGCCTTCTGCAAGAGCTGCAAGAGGGACAGATCCTGATTAACAGAAAAACCCTCCAGTGCGTCCTCGTGGGGTTGCGGAGAGGCTGAGGTGACCTTCCCTGTCCAGTCTCAACCACAGCAATGAGGATTAATAATATACAAACCCCAGGGGTCGCAGCCAGCTGGGAAAACCAAGCCCAGAGTCTTGCTCACCTTGCTCAGCAGGGGGATGTTTGTCAGAGCACCCAGAAATCCAAAAGCCACCGGAAAAAAACTCCTGTATCAGAAGACAAATTTCTGTTAAGCTCCATGTCTGGATTTGGCTGGGATGGGAGCAGTGGGGGCCCTGCCTGGGGCTGCAGGGCATGAGGACCACCCAAGCTCCAGGTCTCCAGCTGTACCAGGATGACCAGGAACCACGGGACAGACCTGAAGAGGGTGATGAAGCCGTAAGCCTCCAGCAGCATTCCCAGGATGGGCCACCGCATGAGGACGATGAGGACACCCCCGAAGAAGAAGCTGCTGCCTTTCAGCTTTGGCCGCTGGAAGAAGAAGGTGAAGGTCCTCCTGAAGCCAATGATGAAAACCAAGCCGGAGAGGAAGAGGACCTGGGAGGATGAAGAGGAGCAGGTCAAAGAAGCCCTGTTTAGGTGGAGTCTTTGCTCCATCCAGGTGTGCCAGGTGGCCAAGAAGGCCAATGGCATCCTGGCTTGGATCAGAAATGGTGTGACCAGCAGGGCCAGGGAGGTGATTCTGGACTCTGCATTGGTGAGACCACTCCTCAAATCCTGTGTTCAGTTGTGGGCCTCTCAACACAAGAAGGATGTTGAGGCTCTGGAGCAAGTCCACAGAAAAGCCACGAAGCTGGTGAAGGGGCTGGAGGACAGGCCCTATGAGGAGCGGCTGAGAGAGCTGGGGGTGTTTAGCCTAGAGAAGAGGAGGCTGAGAGGAGACCTCATTGCTCTCTCCAACTACCTGAGAGGAGGTTGTAGAGAGGAGGGAGCTGGGCTCTTCTCCCAAGGGGCAGGGGACAGGACAAGAGGGAATGGCCTCAAGCTCCACCAGGGGAGATTTAGGCTGGAGATTAGGAGGAAGTTTTTTCACACAGAGGGTCATTGGGCATTGGAATAGGCTGCCCAGGGAGGTGGTTGATTCACCTTCCCTGGAGGTGTTTAAGGGACGGGTGGATGAGGTCTTGAGAGGCATGATTTAGTATTTGATGGGAATGTTTGGACTGGATGATCTGATGGGTCTCTTCCAACCTGGTTGTTCTATGATTCTATGATTCTACGATCCTAGGCATCAGCACCCGTTGTGGGAAGTACCAGTCCCATCGTACTCACATTCCCGAAGGCCAGGAGCACCGAGTCAAAGTACAAGAGTATCCCAAAAAGGATGAAGAAGAAGCCAAAGCCGACCAGTCCCACACCGATTCCTGCAGAGGACAGGAGGAGGGTTGAGACAGGGGCTTGGGCACAGGCCTCAGGTCCCACCTTGGGCTGCGTTTGCTCTCCTCAGCACCTCTGTGTCCTGTTCTCTCTGAGAAAAGTGACTGGGGTTTGTCTCCAAAGCTTAGAGCCAAACTTTCCACCAAGGGAGATTCAGGCTTAACATTAGGAAAAAATTTTTCACGGAAAGGGTCATTGGGCAGTGTCAGAAGCTGCCCAGGGAGGGGCTTGAGTCACCTTCCCTGGAGGGGTTTAAGGGACTGGTGGATGAGGTGCTGAGGGACATGGGTTAGTGATTGATCCCCACGCCTGCCCTTCTACTTACGCTGGAAGTCGGTCAGAGACACCATCTTGCCGGCGGCGAGGCTGGGTGAGGGCGGCCACCCTTCCACGTGCCTCCCCAACAGTGACCCTTGGAAAGGCCTTCAGTCCTCTGCGTCACCAAGTAAATCATTAACCACCCCACGGCAGCGGCACCGCCTTTCAGTGGAAGCATTAGACCTGCACCGATGGAGCACCTCCCGTCCGAGGAGAGGGTGAGAGCTGGGGGTGTTCAGCCTGGAGAAGAGAAGGCACTAGGAAGAACTTAGAGCAGCTTCCAGTGCTGAAAGGGGCTCCAAGAAAGCTGGGGGGAAGTTCATGATTAGGGAGTGTGGCGACAGGATGAGGGGGAATGGTTTTCAGCTGAAAGAGCAGTGATTGAGATGAGATCTTAAGGAGAAATGTTCTCCTGTGAGGGTGGGGAGGTTCTGTGCAAGAGAAACTGTGTTTGCTCCATCCCTGGAGGGGTTCAAGGGCAGGTTGGATGGGGCTTGGAGCCCCTGATCCAGTGGGAGGTGTCCCTGTCCATGGCAGGGGTGGAACGGGATGGGCTTTAAGGTTTCTTCCAGCCCAAACCATTCCATGAGTCTATAATACAAAGGCTGGTGGCTGCAGGTCCCTGTGTGGTCCTGCTCTCCCTGCTTCCCCTCCCTGGGAAGGGACAGCTCGGAGCAATCCCTGAAATAGGGATTAGCACAAGGCTGTGTGTCCCTTGAAGTGTCACCTTGAGCTCCTGCAGCATCACCAGGGGCAGGGATGGTTGCCCCGAGAGGTGGTCATTGTCCCAACCCTGGAAACACTCCAGGTCAGGTTGGATGAGGCTCTGATCCAGTTGAAGACGATTGGACTCGATGATCCGGTGGGTCTCTTCCAACCTGGTTGTTCTATGATTCTATGATCCTTTGGAGAAGGGTTTAGCTGGATAGACTTCGAGTTGTCCTCCAACCTATGGTTCTACATGCACTTTTTATTCCTCCAGCAGCAGCTACGGCTGAAATAAAACTCTAAGAGGAAAAAGAGCCCCTGAAGGGCAGGGGTAGGCACAGGTAGGTGAGGTCCTGAGGGACGTGGTTTAGTGTTTGATGGGAATGGTTGGACTCGATGATCTGATGGGTCTCTTCCAACCTGGTGATTCTATGATTTTATGATTCTTTGAAATGACAGAGGAGAAAGTGCCACCAGCCCTAGGATGAGCTGCAGCAAGATGCAGCCCTTCCTTGGGGGTTGGGATCATTATCCACCATCTCTTCATTCTAACATTAAAGTCGTTATCCAAGGGCCCCTCTGGACAAATGACGCCGACACCTCGTTGTTTCTTAGATACTTTTATTTCTCTAACACTAGGAAAAAATCCCAGAACCCCAACTGCCTCCCTTCCCACCCTCCCCAGTGCATAAATAGATTTTCCTCCCGATGCGAATCCTTTCTCGGTTACGAGTCACTGGTATATGAAGTGTTATGAAAAATAATAACCAAAATAAAATCAATTGAGGTTTGTATTTCTTTTCTTTTAAAAAAAAAAACCCAACAAAATAACAACCACGAGGGGAGAACCACGGGGTCCAGGTGCACGGGGCTGCGCTCATGCCATGGGGAGGGCTCAGACCTGGCAGCTCCAGGCACGTGGAGGTGGGAGCATCAGGGATGCTCCTCGTCCCCTGTGGTCCCCAGAGATGAGAGGAATTGCTGCCTCTGGATCTGCAGGACCAGAGGGCAGCACGATCTTTGCATGAGCCACAGCAGCTGCAATAAGTGGGGTTCACAGCCGCAACACGTGGGGTTCACCCTGTTTACACGAGCTGGGGAACCTACCTCATCGCTCAGGGACAGGAAAATAAAGGGGTCATCTCTTCAAACTTACAGTCTCTTTATATTTTATTTTAAATAAATTTGCTTTTAATAAGAGCAGAAAATATATATATATATTTTTAAATAGGTTTTTTTTGTTTGTTTTTTTTTTTTTTTTTACTTTTTTTCTGATAAATTGGCAAAGAATCTCCTTTTGTGACTCAGGGGGCAGGGTCGGTGCCACCGACCCTGCGGAGAGAGAGAGAGAGAGAGAGCTGAGCACAAAAGAGTACCTCCCAGAAAAGAAGAGCAAAACCAAATATAGATATATATTATAAATGTATAATTTCCATAAAACATATATTAAGGCATGTAATAGCAAAATAAAGGGCCAGCTTTATGAGCTAAAAGGGCTGCGGGAGGCTCGGGGGCTCCTGGGATCCTACCAGTATTGCTCAGATGGGGATGCAGAGCGGGGAGAGTGGAGGGCAAGGGGCCTGGGGGAGGTCTGGAGAGAAAGAGGAATGGTTGGACTAGAAGATCCGATGGGTCCCTTCCAACCTGGTTGTTCTATGATTCTATGATTTAGTTCCTCGCACCCTCCAGCTCACCCATCCGAGCGCTGCCGCCTGGGGTTTGGCTTGTCCAGGCACAACCTGCTTTTCCCCCCTCCCTCCGAAAGCTAAAGAAAAGGGTAAACTTGCTACAGGGAAACCAAACAAGCCAAAGGGGCCGGAACGCAACGGCAAGGACTCGGGGTTAGATGCGGTGCCAGCTCTTCAGAGGGACCAGAACAGAGATGATGGTTGGATCTGGGACCACCGAGACGAGCCCCGTGGCTGCCGCCTGGCCCAAAGCCCCTTCCCTTTCTTGTCACCGTCCCCATCCACCCGCAGAGGGGTCCCTGCCCGACCTCGCACCCCCAGCTCCCTGCACTCTGCAACATCCCCATCCCTGCCCTGACCTCCTGCTCTGTGCCTGTGGAGCACCAGGCAGTCCTCGGATCACCTCGATCCTGAACGCACCTCTCCCCCTGGGCACCCCTGTCCCATCTTGGTCTAGAAGATCCAATGGGTCCCTTCCAACCTGGTTGTTCTATGATTCTGTGATCTCCAGTCCCATCTCCATCCATCCTGACCCCAACACAGCTCCTTATTCCTCTGCCAGCAACTCCCACCAGCCAGATGGATGCTAAAAGCAGGGAGAGGAAGAGGCACCCAAGAAGCAGCGATGGAGCATCCAGGTCCAGTGTAAGGTGGAAGCACCATCTAGGGTTGGGACTGGCTGATCTCCACCCAGAAGAACCCCCTTCACAGACCTCTGGGAGACCAACGCAGTGGCAGGTGGAGCCCTATGCTCACCCAGGTGGCCACTGTGCCGGCGGCCACCGCTGCAGATGGCCCTTGTCTGGCTGTCCATACAAGCCTGATGCCCAGGACACCACCAATCTGTCCCCGTGCCAGCTGGGGGGCTCCTCAGGGACCACGGTCCCAGCACCCACACGTCTCCTCCAGGCTGGGGCAGAGCTGGTGCTGCTGGCATCGCCCCTCTCGTCTGTGCCGGGTGCTCTCGCCGTCGCTGGGAGAGGGAAGGGGGTCCGGGAGAACCAAAAACGATGGCGAGAGGTTTGGTGTCAGCCGGGGCGCTAAAACGTGGCCCCGTGGAACTTGACGGTGCCGGCAGCAGCCAAGGCTTGAGCTGGAGGGAGAGGAGAGCAAGGGTTGAGCAATGCGGTGGGTGGTTGGTGGTGGGGGGCAACCCCTACACCCACCCCACGGCCCTTCTCCTGCCCTGCTGGGAGGAAAACCTAGTGCAGATCCAGCTTTGTGCCCCCGACTGATAGGTGGAACCTCTAACCGAGCAGGAGGATGTGGCATCCCCCAACTTTGAAGACACCAATGCAGAGGTGACAGGGCAGAGCCTGGTTGAGACCCCACCCACAAACTTTAGTTCCCTGCTGAGCCCCCCCAGTGCCCACATTGGAGTCCCCAAGGGGTTTGCCTTGGTCCATAGGAGGAGATGGGGCTGACGTGGCTCAAGAGACGTTAGCTGGAGCAAGCGGCGATGGACAAGACACCGGGTGCAGAAGAGGAGCCCCCCGGCGGGCCACCCCTGGGACGGAGAGGGGATGGGATGACGTACGAGAGAAGAGGTGCTTACTTCATGGCTCAGACACGCATAAAATGGCTGTTGTCGGCGGCCCGGGATGTTTCAGACGAGAGGGGGTTGGTCGGTGGAGTCGGGGAAGCTGGGGAGGTGGGAGGGCTTGGGGTAGCGCATTGAGCTGGAAACAAGAAATGGGAGAAGGGCATGAAGAACACGAGCTGCCGGCAGCGGCAAAGGGAAGGAGGCGACCCAGCCAGCGGTTAGCAGAGGGGAGGAAAAGGGAGAGGAAGGAAGCGGGGAAGCAAGCGTGGGCAAGACAAACAGCCCCAGCCGTGCCCGGCACACGTGAGCTCCCCGCGGGGCTCCTCATGGACAAGGCTTGGTGTGTCACCACGATGGCTCGGGTGGCACAGCCAGGTGCTCGCATCCTGCAGCCTTGGGAACGCTGACAAGGTGCTGAATCCTGTGCTCGGTCGAAGCAGCTGCTCCATCCCGCGATGCTCAGTGCTGCCCCAGGCACCACGGGCAGGGCTCCGACATCACGGCATTCACTCACTCTCCCACCGAGCAGGGATGCCCTGTGCCAGGATCCATGCAGCCCACTCTACCACTGCCCATCCTGCATCCAACCCTCCCACTCTGCCCTACCCACTACATTGGAAAGCTGCCAGGAGGAGAAAGACCTGGGGTGTTGGTTAACAGTGACTGACCATGAGCCAGCAGTGGCCCAGGTGGCCAAGAAGGCCAATGGCATCCTGGCTTGGATCAGAAATGGTGTGACCAGCAGGGCCAGGGAGGTTATTCTCCCTCTGGACTCAGCACTGGTTAGACTGCTCCTTGAATCCTAGGTTCAGTTGTGGGCCCCTCAGCACAAGAAGGATGTTGAGGCTCTGGAGTGAGTCCAGAGAAGAGCAACAAAGCTGGTGAAGGGGCTGGAGAACAGGCCCTATGAGGAGCATCTGAGAGAGCTCGGGGTGTTTATCCTGGAGAAGAGGAGGCTGAGAGGAGACCCCATTGCTCTCTCCAACTCCCTGAAAGGAGGTTGTAGAGAGGAGGGAGCTGGGCTCTTCTCCCAAGGAACAGGGGACAGGACAAGAGGGAATGGCCTCAAGCTCCGCCAGGGGAGATTTAGGCTGGAGATTAGGAGGAAGTTCTTCACACAGAGGGTCATTGGGCATTGGAATAGGCTGCCCAGGGAGGTGGTTGAGTCACCTTCCCTGGAGGTGTTTAAAGGACAGGTAGATGAGGTCTTGAGGGACTTGGTTTAGTGTTTGATAGGAATGGTTGGACTAGAAGATCAGATGGGTCTCTTCCAACCTGGTTGTTCTGTGATTCTATGATTCTATGACTGACGCAGCCTGTTCTCTTCTGCTCCCCGTCCAGCCCATCCTGCACCCAACCTTCTCTTCCCACCAGCTAACACCGCCTGTGATCCAACCTCCCACGGGGCTGTCCAGCTCCAGAGCCTCGGTGCCACCCTGTGCCTTACCTGAGAGCATGCGTCCCCGGCGAGAGGCTTCAGCAGCCAGAGCACACGAGATCTCTATCCTCTTCTCCTGCTCCTGCAGTTGGGTCTCGGGATCCTGGGGAACATCTATCTCCCCTTCGCTCAAGGGGATGACGTTCTGCAGGCTGCGCAGAGTACCTGGTGTCAGCACCCGAGCCTGGCAGGGAAGGGGTGCAGGGGGGGAGCACCCCGGCACGGCTGGTGTGGGCACCGCAGACTCACCTGGATTTAGCAATGAGGGTCTTGATCCTTTCCACTTTCTTCTGCTTCTCCTTCATCTCCTCGGGGCTGAGGGGCGTATCGGGTTCCAGCTCGATGTACCGCTCGGGGATGAGGACTTTGTCTGGAGTGGAAAGCTGGGTGCGGCGGCAAGGGATGAGCTGTGTGTCTGCTTCTAGGAACCCATCCCTGCTCCAGAACCCACTCGCCACCAGATCCCAGCACCCACCCATTGGGGGCAGCCCCCAGTGGCTCCAGGATCCCGACTGATGCAGGAGGATGGCTAGAACACCCCATGCAAGGTGCAGAGGGAGGAATGCCCTGTACCCTAGGCTGCCAGCTCCCCCAGGACTGCCCCATCCTCACCTCTTTGTTGATGTCAACGTCGTAATGCTGTGGCTCCAGCTCCATCTTGCGCAACCGGGCGATCTCCTCCTGGGGCGTCTCGTAGACTTTGCCGGGGTCGTCAGAGCGCAGCGCTGCCTCCAGGTCGGAGATGTCCACTTCGTGGATGCTGCGGTGCCGACGCACCTGCAAGGGCCCCGAGCCCCGCTGAGCCTCTCCAGGATGGCACATTGTCCCCTGCCCCAGCCCCAGTGACCCCTATGCAGAACTACAGACTGGGAGAAGTCTGGCTGGAAAACTGCCTGGAGGAGAGGGACCTGGGGGTGTTGGTCGACAGCGACTGAACATGAGCCAGCAGGGTGCCCAGGTGGCCAAGAAGGCCAATGGCATCCTGGCTTGGATTAGAAATGGTGTGACCAGCAGGGCCAGGGAGGTGATTCTCCCTCTGGACTCAGCACTGGTGAGGACGCTCCTTGAATCCTGTGTTCAGTTGTGGGCCTCTGACCACAGGGAGGATGTTGAGGCTCTGGAGTGAGTCCAGAGAAGAGCAACGAAGCTGGTGAAGGGGCTGGAGAACAGGCCCTATGAGGAGCGGCTGAGAGAGCTGGGGGGGGTTATCCTGGAGAAGAGGAGGCTGAGAGGAGACCTTATTACTCTCTACAATTACCTGAAGGGAGGTTGTAGAGAGGAGGGAGCTGGGCTCTTCTCCCAAGGGACGGGGGACAGGACAAGAGGGAATGGCCTCAAGCTCCACCAGGGGAGATTTGGGCTGGAGATTAGGAGGAAGTTTTTCACACAGAGGGTCATTGGGCATTGGAATAGGCTGCCCAGGGAGGTGGTTGATTCACCTTCCCTGGAGGTGTTTAAGGGACGGGTGGATGAGGTCTTGAGGGACTTGGTTTAGTATTTGATAGGAATGGTTGGACTAGAAGATCCGATGGGTCCCTTCCAACCTGGTTGTTCTATGATTTTATGATTCTATGATTCAGGGACCTCAGGTGCTTGGCAAAGCCAAGGCCAGCTTGTCCCAGCGCGGACTCACCACCTTGTAGGATGCAGGTGCCTTTGTGCCGGGGGTGTCGGGCTGCTGGCTGCCCAGGAGCTGCAGGCTGCGCCGTTTCTCCTTCATTGAGCCGCTCTGGTGGCGCTTCATGCGGTCGATCTGCTCCTCCACGCTCATCTTCACCTTCGTCTCGGTGGCAAACACGGCACTTTTTGGCCTCTCCTGGGGAGAGCCAGACATTACAGTCACAAAGCCCTGTCTGCAGGGAGGTCCTGCTCCACACACCCCATGCTCAGACCACCTATAGCAGGAGAAGACACTTAAATAGTGTCATCATGGAACGGTTTGGGCTGGAAGGGACCTCAAACACATCCAGTCCCATCCCTGCCATGGGATCCTCCCACTGGATCAGGGGCTCCAAGCCTCACCCAACCTGCCCTTGAACCCCTCCAGGGATGGGGCAGCCACCACTGCTCTGATCCAGGGCCTCCTCACCCTCACAAGAAAACATTTCTCCCTAAAATCTCATCTCAATCTCCCCTCTTTTAGCTGAAAACAGTTCCTCCTCATCCTACCCCTGCCCTTCCTGATCTAGACACCTTCTCAGCTTTCCTGCAGCCTCTTTCAGCACTGGAGGCTGCTCTAAGGTCTCTCTCTGCCTTCTCCACACTGAACAAGCCCAACTCCCTCAGCCTGTCAAAGGTCCCGAGGAGCTGGATGCTGAGATGTGGAGCCATGCAGGGAGAGCTCCCCTCTGCCCTACTCTATCCCTCCAGGCTGAGATACAAGCCCTCCAACCCCACCACCTGCTCCTCAGCCCCTTGAAATGCCCAGGTGGCCAAGAAGGCCAATGGCATCCTGGCTTGGATCAGAAATGGTGTGACCAGCAGGGCCAGGGAGGTGATTCTCCCTCTGGACTCAGCACTGGTGAGGCCGCTCCTTGAATCCTGTGTTCAGTTGTGGGCCCCTCAGCACAAGAAGGATGTTGAGGCTCTGGAGAGAGTCCAGAGAAGAGCAACAAAGCTGGTGAGGGGTCTGGAGAACAGGCCCTATGAGGAGCAGCTGAGAGAGCTGGGGGTGTTTATCCTGGAGAAGAGGAGGCTGAGGGGAGACCTCATTGCTCTCTCCAACTCCCTGAAAGGAGGTTGTGGAGAGCAGGGAGCTGGGCTCTTCTACCAAGGGACAGGGGACAGGACAAGAGGGAATGGCCTCAAGCTCTGCCAGGGGAGATTTAGGCTGGAGATTAGGAGGAAGTTTTTCACACAGAGGGTCATTGGACATTGGAACAGGCTGCCCAGGGAGGTGGTTGATTCACCTTCCCTGGAGGTGTTTAAGGGACGGGTAGACGAGGTCCTGAGGGACATGGTTTAGTGTTTGATAGGAATGGTTGGACTCGATGATCCGATGGGTCTCTTCCAACCTGGTGATTCTATGATTCTATGATTCTATGAAATGAGCCCTACCCGCGAGCTGAGCCCGTTGGCCATGCCGTTGGTGCTCCTCCTTGACACGCCAGCCGCTGGCACCTCCTCCTCCGCTGGAGACTTGGTCCTGGGGGGGACGATTCCCACTGCGGAGCAAAGCAAAACACCAGGCTGAACCCACCAGGCAACCAAGGGTCTCAGCCAGATGCTGAGTGCTCCCAGCGAGCACGAGGAGCCCAGCGGAGCAGGACCCACCAACCCTAGCTCCGTACCCTTGTTGAGAGCTGCTTGTTTGTCTGCCTCCTGCTCCTGCCGGCTCTGTGGAAGCCCCTCGGTGGTGGGTCCAGACGGGGCAGGTCGCTGCACCTCTTTTTTGGTCTGCTCGAAGCTCAGCTTGGGCTGTGGGAGAAAGGAGGTGTCTGGTGAGATCCCGTCCTACTCGGGTGCTGTGCTCTGCTTGGGGACAGACCCGCTGCTCTCCACAGCCATGGGGTGACATACTGGTGGTGCACACAGTTTCAGGAGTGGACGGACACACAGACACCAGCCAGGAGGTCCCATTGCACCCCAGATATGTAGAGAGAGGGGCTCTGCAGCTCTGTGCTGGGCATCAATCACTGTCCTCATAAGACAGGCTCACACATGGGAAAAACTTCCTGCAGGGGTGACGATCCCACCACAGCTTGGAGGTGGCTGGAGCTCCACACCCTGGAGCTCTGTGCTGAGTTCCATCAAGGTCCCATGCCCATGGGACAGGGTCCCACACGGGGAAAAGTCAGGACAGACCCTGCACAGCAGCAGAGAGGTCTCTAGAGAGGTTTTTGAGGTTTTTCCTCTAGAGAGATTTTTGAGGTCTTTCCCTTCCTGCATCCCTTCGGCACAGCCTGCCGCAGGCTCAGGCACTGGTGAAGTGCTGCTGGTACCAAGAAAGGGTAGAGTAGCAAACTGAGGAGCCCAACAAGAGCTCTTCCTGCTGATGGTGCATCCTGACACCCCTCACACCCCATGGATCAGACTGCTCCCTCTACCCCCAGCAGCTGCACGGCTGCTGGAGATGTCACTGGCTGTGGCAGTGGGGTCCCTCTGCAGCTCAGCTGCTGCCTTGTGGCTGCACACATCCCGATTCCTCAGCTGCAAGGATGCTCGTGTCACCTGGTGTCCACACCCGGTCCCTTCTCCCAGCCAAAGCACTACCAGGAATTCCCAAATCCAGGTTTGCCCTAGGTGGACAGGAATCGGGGGGTTCACCCCCATCAGCAGAGCTTGCCAGAGTGGGGAGCGACACCGTGGAAGGACAGCGAGAGAGACCAGGGAAGAGAAAGCAGAGGGGCTGACACCAGGGGCTGCAGCAACATCGGGGGACGCCCAGGAGGAGCTGGAGCGGGTGCTGTGCATGGGTGCAGGGGACATGGAGGGGACCAGGGGGCCACGGCGAGGCTGCCAGGAGAGCACTGCCTTGGAGAGGCCAGGTACAGCCCCAAGTGCCACCTCCACGCTGTCCCTGTCCCCCCTGCCAGGGCAGAGGGTGGGCATCCCCATCACCTGTCTCGTCTCGGCCCCTGCCAGGTGAGGGGAGGAAGGGGACGGGGCTGCTCTAGAGAGGTTTTTGGTACCTGTCCCCTCTTCGCCTCGCCGCTTGGCTGCCAGGAAGGGGAGGTGGGGTACGGCCAGAGGCGGCTCTCGCCAGGGAGCGGAGGAACGGTCGGAGGAGGCTCCAGGGGTACGTAGGACTTGGGGAGGGGAGGTCGAGGCGGGCCTGGTTCCTGGGGTGGAGAGGAGCGCGAGGCATGAGAGCAGAGACACTGAGAGCCAGGAAGGAAGAGACAGTTAGAAAAAGATCGAGACAACACACAGTGGAAGTGTTGAGCCAAGGAAAGGAGGAGGGAGAGCAGCTGGACGCCACTCCTAGGGCTCCATGGTCTCCAGGTTCCCATGCAGAGGGGACAGTCCTCCCCACCTTCTAGGCTGCCCAGGAGACGTTGGCATCGCTGCTGTGCAGCCAGGTAGGGTTGGGGAGTTCCCAAATGGGGACCTGGTTGAGTCCCTGAGGCATTTAAAAGACAGGGAGATGTAGTACTTGGGAACACGATTCTGCAGTGGACAGAATCATAGAATCGTAGAACAACCAGGTTGGAAGAGACCCATTGGATCATTGAGTCCAACCATTCCTATCAAACACTAAACCATGTCCCTTAGGACCTCAACCACCCGTCCCTTAAACACCTCCAGGGAAGGTGAATCAACCACCTCCCTGGGCAGCCTAGTCCAATGACCCTCTGTGTGAAAAATTTCCTCCTAATCTCCAGCCTAAATCTCCCCTGGTGGAGCTTGAGGTCATTCCCTCTCATCCTGTCCCCTGTCCCTTGGGAGAAGAGCCCAGCTCCCTCCTCTCTACAACCTCCTTTCAAGTAGTTGTAGAGAGTAATGAGGTCTCCTCTCAGCCTCCTCTTCTCTAGGCTAAACACCCCCAGCTCTCTCAACCGCTCCTCATAAGGCCTGTTCTCCAGCCCCTTCACCAGCTTCGTGGCTCTTCTCTGGACTCTCTCCAGAGCCTCAACATCCTTCTTGTGCTGAGGGGCCCAGAACTGAACACAGGATTCAAGGAGTGGTCTCACCAGTGCAGACTACAGAGGGAGAATAACCTCCCTGGACCTGCTGGTCACACCTGCTGGACAGGTATGCGATGATCTGAAAGGTCTTTTCCAACCTAGGGATTCTCTGAAACTCCACCTTAAACTTCCCGTGGGTGAAGGCGAGACCAGCACTGCTGCAAGAGCAGCAAGAAGGTCCTAAAGCCAAAGGCCGGAGCTGAGCAATCATCACGAGCCACACCAAGCACTCTGTAGAGGCAAAGGGCTCCCTGGGTTCACCCCAGCTCGCTCACCTCACTGGGTCCTGGCTTGGTGGGTGAGCCCTGTGAGCCGGAGACGAGGGAGAAAGGGCTAAGGGGGCTGGTGAGGCTGGCCGAGCTCAGGGGGCTGGCAGGGCTGTTGGAGCTGAAAGTCCCCGAGGGGCCGATGGCCACTGCAAAGCAAAACAGAAATGAGAAGATGCATTGCATCCTCCGCCTCTCCAAGTAGGCACTGCCCTCTGCCTCGTGGCAGCACAGGCACGGGGGATACCCCAGGCTGGAGTTTGCACTGCACAAGGAGAGGGATGGATGCTGCTCACCTCGGTGCTTGGCGGTGTCTGTGCCGCGGGACGGGTTGTTCTTCCTCAGCCCCTCCATCACATCCTGGATCCGCCAGATCTCCTTCTGGATCTGCCGGTTGAGCATTTCGTTCTGGACAAGGAGAGAAGGCAGCAGTCAGAGCAGTCCCCACCGTAGCCAACTCTGCAGCACCTCATCCCAAGCGGAGTCATGGGATCTGCAGACACAGCCTGGGGGAGTCCAGCCTATCATGACTGGAGCATCTCTGCTTCCCCACGTTGCCATGGGCTGAGAAAGCTGATGGAGCAGCATGCGGAGCACTAGGTTGCATCTCCTTGATGCACCCACGTTTCTGAAAGGAGGTTGTAGAGAGGAGGGAGTTGGGCTCTTCTCCCAAAGGACAGGACAAGAGGGAATGGCCTCAAGCTCCACCAGGGGAGATTTAGGCTGGACATTAGAAGGAAGTTTTTCACACAGAGGGTCATTGGGCATAGGAACAGGCTGCCCAGGGAGGTGGTTGATTCCCCTTCCCTGGAGGTGTTTAGGGACGGGTAGATGAGGTCCTGAGGGACATGGTTTAGTGTTTGATAAGAATGGTTGGACTCAGTGATCCAATGGGTCTCTTCCAACCTGGTTGTTCTATGATTCTATGATTCTTGGTTCTTCTGCTATAACCCAAAGCTGGACACCAAGGGCTGAGCACAGAGCAGCCGCTTGTAAACCAGCTCCTTGGGGCTGAAGGACCAGCAGGGTCCTGCTCACCTGGATATCCAGGTTCAGTTGCTCCCAGAGGTCATCGTGCAGGGCGGACACCTCGCTCTCCAGGCTCTCGTACTCAGTCGTGCTATTTGCCAAGGCCTGGTGGGGGGAAAGATGAGTTAAGGTTATTTTTTGCAGGTTTGTGCCCCTGGTCAGCAGAGAAGCACCCAGAAAAGCCCAAGGATGGTGCACCCAACACAACCCCTGGAGCTGAGGAGAGGGTGTCCCAGCCAGGTTATACCCATGGGATTGCCTCACGCGCACAGCAGAGCATCTCCGAGCAACCAGGAGCAGAAGCTGAGCCTGGTTAATTTGCGAGGGTTAATTTACATTGTCCCCAAGTGAAGGACTTCGGCTTCTCTGGGTCCCCAGCCAGCCAAGGGGATTTCCCTTCTTGTTTTTTCCATCCAGGAAGGGAGAACAGGGACTGGAGGAGACAGCCCCAGAGCCAGGAGGGAGCTGTTACCGTGCTGGCTTGCGACAGCTCCACGCGGATGTTGATGAGCTGGTTCTGAAGCGATTCCTTCTTGTGCAGCAGCTTCTCCGGATAGGCAGGCTGGCTCCCAAACATCTCCAGCTCCTGGTGTGTCCCCATCAGTGCGCTCTCCAGGCTTTCCTGGGAAGAAGATTCCGCCGTGAGAACCTGGCTGGTGGAGGAGCCACAGTTCCTCTCCTTAACAAGGCCCAAGACATCTCCCCCAGCTCAGCAGTGTCCCAGCTGTCCCCAAGGGAGCAGGACACGTTGCTTCCTCACCACAAAGGTGCTGCTTGGGCAGGGCCATGGCCAGTGCATCCAGGTTAATCCCTGGCTGGTCGCTTGAGCTGCCCACCACGTACCTTCTCTGCTCGGAGCTGCTGCACCAGCCTCTCCTGCTCTCGCAGCACCTTGTTTTGCTCACAGAGCTTCCCCAGCAGCTTCTGAGGGAAAAGAGAAAGGAAGAAGAGGATGAGAGGCCAGCAATGGGATGTGCAGGGTGCAGATGGCTCAGTGCTCAGCCGGGACATGACCCCCAGGGCTGGTTTGATGAGACAATGTGTGGTCCTGGGCAAGTCTCCCAACCCACTGTGGTCATTGCAGGGACCTCATCCCCGGCCAGTGTGACACAGGCCAAATCCAGACACAAGGAACAACCAAGCAGTGATGCTCAGTGGAGGATTGAGCCTTCAGGCTGCACAGATGATGGTTGGGGCAGCACTAGGTGCCCCTTTAGCTGTGCAGGAGCTCAGGTTTCTCTGGTGACAGTGCAGGGACAAGGACAGCAGCACAGGGCAGAGGATGAGCACACAGGACAGATGTTTGCTCGCTTACATCAGTGTCTTGCTCGCTTATCTTGTAGGTGTGCAGCGTCTCCCTGTAGGTCTCCGGGAAGGGCGTCACCTGCAAGCAGAGCGTGGGGTGAGCTCAGCTCCAGGAGCCCCTGGGGAAGCTGAGGCAGCTCCCAGACCCTCTCCCTCATCCCTGTCAGCAGGGAAAGAGACGAGAGCTGAGTCTCCGGAGGCGGCGGGTGCTCCAGGATCAGTGACATCCATCAGGAGGCAGCGGGATGTCGGTGATGGAGCTCTTGCAATCGCCTTGCCCGGTGGCTCAAACGAAGGCACAACCTCCCTCACCATTCCCATCCATGGGCTGGATGAGCCACGGGAATTAGCTGGAGACAACCTGGTCACAGGATGCCAAGAGCCGAGTTACAGACGCGCCTCGTGAATCATTAACTGCCTGGAGTACGACTGCCCCCATTTCACAGGGAGGGAAACAGAAGCATAGAGATTAAGCTGTGATCCCACTTAGCAGAGTGGAAACACCTCTAAATCAGCAGCTGTATCAGGGCTTTTATCATCCGGCTTCTCCGTGAGTCATTTTCCTTTCCTGGAAATGGAAATTACTAATGGGACCTCAGCAATTAAATGGCTCCGAGATCTCGAGATGAAAGGCAGAAGAAGGGAAGAAGGTGATCGTTATTGCTAGAAAGCAAAGCCACTACTTTAGAGCCACTTCAAACCACAGCACGATGCAAACAGACCCGAACCTGGGAGCTGCCCAGCACAGCCTGAAGGATGGGGATGCTTCTACCTCTGAGTTCGGCCAGCGAGACCGTCTCAGCTTTGCCCTCCAGCATGTTCCAACTCCTCGCACACAGCAGATAGAAACAAACACCTTCCCTTTGTTAGAAAACCCCATGCTCTGCACAGCCCAAAGATGCCCTGGGCAGCACCGTGGGGGCCCCACGACCCTCCTTCCCAGCGCTGGAGCACGATGGGCTTCGGGTCACAGTGACCCAGAGCCACGTTCCCAGCTTGGAGCTGCAGCCCAACATCAGCACAGATGTGTCGATGCTTTTCACAGAATCACAGAACAACCAGGTTGGAAGGGACCCATCGGATCATCCAGTCCAACCATTCCTATCAAACACTAAACCAAGTCCCTCAGGACCTCATCCACCTGTGCCTTAAACACCTCCAGGGAAGGTGAATCAACCACCCCCCTGGGCAGCCTATTCCAATGCCCAATGACCCTCTGTGTGAAAAACTTCCTCCGAATCTCCAGCCTAAATCTCCCCTGGTGGAGCTTGAGGCCATTCCCTCTTGTCCTGTCCCCTGTCCCTTGGGAGAAGAGCCCAGCTCCCTCCTCTCTACAACCTCCCTTCAGGTTGTTGTAGAGAGTGATGAGGTCTCCTCTTCTCCTCCTCCTCTCCTCTTCTTCTTTTGCAACCCTCTCCAGGCTGAGAAACAGAAATGTGCAGAGCCTTGCAGGGTAAAAGGTTGGTTTGTTTCCCTGGTTTCGTTTAAGAGCCTTGAACTGGATTCTTCCTTTCTTAAGTCATCCCACACCTCCTCCTTGCCTCATCAACACACTCTGGCAAACAGAGGGTGGGCAAAGCACCCCAGTCCAGCCCAAAAGAGGATGAGACCCGCTCCATCCCCACCTCGTGCCGTCGGCACAAGGATTTACCGAGTTTTCATGGCTCATGGATGAATTAGCAAAGCCTGGGATGGACTAGCAGGTCCCCAAGAGCGTGATGGGCCAGAGCTGCATGGATGCTGGCGTCGGCATGAGTGGAAATGGCAGGAGGTGACCTTGGGGATGGAGCGCGCGGCGGCTGCCGTGGTCATGCATGAGCCATGCACGGCCTGGCGGCCGGAGGCTTACTTGCATGTAGATCTGAGCCCTAGGGGAGGAGGTCTCCACCATCCTGTTCACCATACTGATCAGGGTTTCGCTCTCGCTCATCTGCGGCAGACAGGGAAGGAAAGGTCAGAGAGGTCAGCGGAGAAGCCTTCGCGTGTAGTGGTGCTTGGGTGGTGTCAGGGCTCACTCCAGGAGTCCTCAGGCCGCAAGATGCCACCTCCAAGAGATGTCCCGGTGGCTCAAACCACGTGGGGACGGCTGCCCTGAGGCTGCTGCTGCTCCGTTTTGCACAGTCAAGAGCATCCTGGGCTGGCTGCATGCCCCAAAAGCTTTGTTAGAATCATAGAATCATAGAACAACCAGGTTGGAAGGGACCCATCGGATCATCGAGTCCAATCATTCCTATCAAACACAAATTGTCGAGGGGGAAACAGAGATAAAACGGAACCAGCTCCGAGCTGGGCAGCAGCAGCAAGATGCACACACAGACACGAGATTGCACAGAGACGCAAGGCACAGTGTGCTCCCAGCAGACAGGCAGACGGACCCCACTCCTCACACTGATAAACGGCTCAATGCGGTGCCCTCATGGTGGGGCTGAGGCTTGATGGCTCTGCTCGAGGTGCAGAGGAGCTCTGGGCACGGGGGAAGGTGACCAAAAACTGGAGCTGGGGAGAGCAGTATCCTCCTCGTCAGCTCAGCAGCTTTGAGCTGGGTGGGAATGGGGCTTGGCCCACGGTTGCCTTTACCTGCAGGTGATGCAAGGGCAGCTCTCACCCCCTGTATCCAAAACCCTCAAGGTCCAAGGTGACAGCAGTTAAAGCACAAACCAGGGGCCCAAATCATAGAATCACAGAATCATAGAACAACCAGGTTGGAAGAGACCCATTGGATCTTCTAGTCCAACCATTCCTATCAAAATTCCCATCAAAAAATCCTGCCTGGGAGCAGGTGGGATGTAGCCGAGGCAGCCGTCCCCACAGCCGAACAAGGATGGAGAGAGAAAATCAGGCAGCAAGTTCTTCCAAAAGAGATACTTGACAGCGTCACACCGAATTAGTCTCTCCAGAGGTCAGCGGGAGAGGAGGAGGAGAGGCAAAGTCTTTTTAGGGAGCATTTTAAAGTGCCTGGGACTGAGCAACCAGCACTGCCGATGGCTGCGGAATAACCCAGAGAGCTTTTCTTGCAGCGAGTGCTCCTGCTTGTCCTTGGCTCTGCTCCGAGGCAGACACAGATCTTGGCGATTACTGCACCAGCGGAGATTTGCAGACTAATGAGATTGTCCCTAGAGCAGCTCCCTTGCTGCAAACCTGCCTTTGCAGGTGAGGGCCTGGGCTGCAGCACTGGCCGACAGCTCCCACCCCTGGCTCTGACCTCAGCCAGAGCCTGCGGTTTCCACCACACCAGTCTCTCCCAGTTGGATTGTCCCCTCCTTGCTCCTGGGATGGAATCATTCACAGTTTCTCCTCCAAGCCCCACCTGGCATAGAATCATAGAATCATAGAACAACCAGGTAGGAAGAGACTCATCAGATCTTCTAGTCCAACCATTCCTATCAAACACTAAACCAAGTCCCTCAGGACCTCATCCACCCGTCCCTTAAACACCTCCAGGGAAGGTGAATCAACCACCTCCCTGGGCAGCCTATTCCAATGCCCAATGACCCTCTGTGTGAAGAACTTCCTCCTAATCTCCAGCCTAAATCTCCCCTGGTGGAGCTTGAGGCCATTCCCTCTTGTCCTGTCCCCTGTCCCTTGGGAGAAGAGCCCAGCTCCCTCCTCTCCACAACCTCCCTTCAGGTAGTTGGAGAGAGCAATGAGGTCTCCTCTCAGCCTCCTCTTCTCCAGGATAAACACCCCCAGCTCTCTCAGCTGCTCCTCATAGGGCCTGTTCTCCAGCCCCTTCACCAGTTTTGTTGCTCTTCTCTGGACTTGCTCCAGAGCCTCAACATCCTTCTTGTGCTGAGGGGCCCAGAACTGAACACAGGATTCAAGGAGCGGCCTCACCAGTGCTGAGGGCAAAAACCTGAGGGCTGCTGCTTTGGTATCAGTCCCGGTGGATGCCTCGTGGCCACCCAGCACCCAACCTCTCACCTTTGAGAAGGAACAGAGCCAGCAGGTCACCAAAACAACCTCCCACCCATCTGGCTTCCCACAGCTCTCCCAGTTGCCCCCTTCGTGGGGGTCACCAGCCCCAGGGTCCCTGCATCAGACCCATTCAGTGATGCCAGAGGCTCTGCTGGGTGTGGGGGCGCATTGTCCAGCTCCACCACATCGGCACCAGGTACCAGTGTCCTGCAGCCCACACCGCAGAGTGACCCGGGGAGGGTTTACAAGCCAGTTGCATCCCCTCCACCCCAAAAGGCAGCTCCCTGAGGCCCTGGATATGGAGGGAGCTGCCCTATCTCCATTCAAGACCCTGAGTGTCTCCACCACACCACACAGAAGGCTTTGTCGTCAGAGCGAGTTTTCTGCCAAGCAATGAGTGACCCTCCAGGTGAGAAGGATGGAAGAAGCAAACCGAAAGCAGCTCGTGCTGGTTTAATGCCAAGAAGGGTGAGGATGGATGTTAGGGGGAGAGATGCTGCGCTGGGAAGGAAGGGAACGCCGCCGGGGACAGGGCACATGGGGACGTAAGCAGCGGGAGGCTCGCAGCCAGCTCTGCCTACCTGCTGGTCCAAATACTCTAGGTTTCTTTGCAACTGAAGGTCTAAAAGTTCATCCTACCAGGAGCCAGCAGGCACGCGGCAAGAAACGAACACACAAAACAAATAAAAGAAGAAGCAAAGCGGTTAGGTGAAGGCTTCGGAAATGCCAAGACCTCTTGGGCAGGAGCGGAGGCGCCGAGCTCAGAGAGATGCTGTGGACAAGCCCTGCTCTCCTCCTGGCTCTCCCTCCTGGTGATTTGGGCCTCCAAAGAGGCCAGAGCCCTTTCCCTGTGTCTCTGGCTAGTGAGGATGGATGGCAGCATGGGTGGCTTATGGTAACTCGTGTTTCTCCCTCCTCTAGCAGCCAAACCCTGGGGGTTTGGGATGGGGCTCGGCAGGAGGGACCTCCTGGTCTCACCCCAAAGGCTCCCACCCCCTCGGCTCTTCGAGGGGAAACACAAGGCAGGAAAAGCAGCAGTTGTAGCCAGAAGTAAGGAAGCAAGAGGGACAGAGGCGCAGGGTGGGAGCCAGTCTCAGCCTTGCCCGGCACCACCCTGGTTCAGCAGCACAGGGCTTATGGGGTGTCCCACTGCCCCCACCAACCCCAGGGCTGCAGGGCAGGGGAGGAGGGGGGCTTTCCATAAGAACTCCTTTTGGACACAGTCGGGAAGGACTAGAGACACCAGCAAAGGGACCTGCAGACCCAACCTGCCCCAGGGCAGCCCAGCTCTGGCCCAAAAAGCTGCTGCTGGACTGGAGCAGATGCTCCTTGGCCATCCAAGCGAGTTGCCCCTGAGCTGGCCCAGCTAAAAATCATAGAATCACCAGGTTGGAAGAGACCCACCAGATGACTGAGTCCAACCATTCCTATCAAACACCTTCCCAGGGGTTCAGCCACCCTGGGGCCAGCAGCGTACGTACCATTTTGTCATGGACGGTGGGGGATGCCGGGTAGTGGTACGGATACATTCCCGCTGGGACAGGCCGCCTGTCGCCCAAGTAGTCATACTGAGGAGAGAGAAGAACCCCCATCCCAAACCAGAGACGTGAGAGGTGTGAAAGGGGCCAGAGAACATAGAATCACAGAATCACCAGGTTGGAAAAGATCCACTGGATCATTGAGTCCAACCATTCCCATCAATCACTAAACCATGTCCCTCAGCACCTCGTCCACCCGACCCTTAAACCCCTCCAGGGAAGGTGAATCAACCACCTCCCTGGGCAGCCTATTCTAATGCCCAATGACCCCTTCCATGATTTTTTTTTTCTAATGTCCAGCCTGAACCTCCCCTGGTGGAGCTTGAGGCCATTCCCTCTTGTCCTGTCCCCTGTCCCTTGGCAGGAGAGCCCAGTTCCTTTCTCTCTCTCCTTTCAGGTAGTTGTAGAGAGCAATGAGGTCTCCCCTCAGCCTCCTCTTCTCCAGGCTAAACACCCCCAGCTCTATCAGACGCTCCTCTTGTTCTCCAGCCCCTTCCCCAGCTTTGTTGCTCTTCTCTGGACTCGCTCCAGAGCCTCAACATCCTTCTTGTGCTGAGGGGCCCAGAACTAACCCCAGGATTCGAGGTTTGGTCTCACATGTGCAAAGGTAGAACCTGGCCCTGCAGCAGGGTCAGACTCAGCTTTGGGGTGCGCAGCAGGGACACAGGGAGCATCTCACTCCTGGTGGCCCCAAGCACCTCGTCATACCCTGCCCCAACATTCTGGGCTCACAGTAGCACAGGAGCAGCCAGAAGGGATGAACCACAACCTGGGAAGCTTTGCAGGACGACAAGGAGGGGACCTAAAACCCCAAGATGCTGCAAAGCCATCTGTGCCCTGACATCCATGGTTGGACTAGATGATCCGATGGGTCCCTTCCAGCCTGGTTGTTCTATGATTCTATGATCCCAGGGACCCCCCCCCAAGTGCCAAAGGGTATTCACCTTTGGAGAACTGATGGATCGTCTCATCATGAAGGTGGTGGGGTCGGCGTAAATGTCCTCTCCGCGGGGTGGCAGCCGCTCAAAGCGGGCACTGGGCGAGCGCACCGGGGAATACACCCGCGCGTGGCTGTAGGAGCCCTGGCTGGGCGAGCGCGGCACCGAGCGGGACCGGGGCTGCAGCGACATCCGTCGCAGGGACCCTGAGGCTGCATCCACCTCATCCAAGTAAGTAGTCGGTTGCCTCCCGGGCCCGGGAAGCCAGAGCGGGACGTCTTGCCGCCCAAACCCAGGGTGTTCTTTCCATTCGCGGAGCTGGTAGGTGCCCCCGTTGCGGAAGGAGAGGCGCTTGTCGTCCAGCGCCCAGGGAGGGCTCACCCGCTCGTAGGCAGGCATGGAGCAGATGCTGTCGGGGCGCACGCCGGGAGGGTAGTACTGGTAATCCTCAGGATACTGGGGCGAGTACGGGGAATAGTAGTCGGGGACCCGGCGAGACACGGGATAAAACCTAGTGGGGCTGGAGGGGAGAAAGAAAGCTGTGAGAGTCAGGTGGTGCCTGGCCCCTCGGTCTGCATGCAGGGGTCTCTGTGAGCCCTTAGAGCAGGCAGCTCCCAAACCAGCATCCGAGAGAGCTGACTGGTTGGCATCCCTCCTCCCACAGTGGTTTCCCTTCCAAAATCCACCCTGCTCAGACTTTTGGGGTGTCCCACGCCCAGCCCACAGCTTGGTTCAGCCCAGAAAGGAGATTTTCTGATGCCAAGAGGGGAGAAAGCAGCTAGAAAGGGGAAAACCATCCCCGGAGCATCACCTGAAGTGCAGCCTTAGAGAAAAGGAGCAGGACGGATCCCCCCAGTCCTCACCTCCGCAGCTCCTCGGGGGGCACGGCTCCCCGGCGCGAGTTCACCCACTGCTGCAGCTGCGTCATGGAGCTCTTGCGCTGGGCGATCTTGTCGGGGTTGGTGCGGGGGGCAAAGCCGCGGCGCTGGGACGCGCTCTCCCCGTCGGGAGGGGGGTAGGCGGTGCTGCCGGGGCGGCTGGGCGAGGAGTACGACCAACCGTTGGGCTGGGGCAGCCGCTCCCCGCTGCTGGCAGGCACTCGGGGTGCCTCGGGGTAAGGGCTGCCAGGTTCTGAAGGCACCTCCTGCCCAGCGACGCCGTTGGCTTTGACCAAAGGTTCCTTCTTGCTCTCCATCCTCTCCGATTTCCTCTCCATCTTCTCCGAGCCGCGGCCATCGCCTTCTCCTCGGGTCTTGGTGTCAGGCTCAGCTTTGGGGTGCTCGCGGTGGGCGGCGTTGCGGTGGTGGTGGTGTTTGCTGGGGGGAATGTTTTCAGAGTCTGGTTTCTCATGCCTGGAGGAAGCCGAAGCATGAGAGCGCATTACCCTCCCTTCGCATTGCCCCTGGGGCAGCTGGTAATGTCCTGTACCTCCCTCAGCTTTGTGCTCCCCAAGCTCTGCTCTCCAGGGGCGACCAGAAGGTCCCTGGTCATGGTGCACAACTCCTCCGCCCATCTCTGAACAGGCTGGACTACTGGGCAGTGCCCAACAGCAGGAGGTTTAACAAGGCCAGATGGTGGGTCCTGCACTTGGGGCACAACAACCCTGAGCAGCTACAGACTAGGAGAAGTCTGGCTGGAAAGTGCCTGGAGGAGAAGGACCTGGGGGGGTTGGTGACAGTGACTGAACGTGAGGTAGCAGTGGCCCAGGTGGCCAAGAAGGCCAAGGGCATCCTGGCTTGGATCAGAAACGGTGTGACCAGAAGGGCCAGGAAGATTATTCTCCCTCTGGACTCAGCATTGGTGAGACCAGACCTCGAATCCTGTGTTCAGTTCTGGCCTCTCACCACAAGAAGGATGTTGAGGCTCTGGAGCGAGTCCAGAGAAGAGCCACGAAGCTGGTGAAGGAGCTGGAGAACAGGTCTTATGAGGAAGGGCTGAGAGAGCTGGGGGTGTTCAGCCTGGAGGAGGCTGAGGGGAGACCCCATTGCTCTCTACAACTCCCTGAAAGGAGGTTGTGGAGAGGAGGGAGCTGGGTTCTTCTCCCAAGGGACAGGGGACAGGACAAGAGGGAATGGCCTCAAGCTCCACCAGGGGAGGTTCAGGCTCGAGATTAGGAAAAAAATTTTCATGGAAAGGGTGACTGGGCAGTGGGAGAGGTTGCCCAGAGAGGGGGTTAAGGGACGGGTGGACGAGGTGCTGAGGGACATGGTTTAGAATTTGATGGGAACGGTTGGACTCTATGATCTGATGGGTCTTTTCAAACCCGGTTGTTCTATGATTCTATGATCTCCAAGAGACATGGAGAAAGGGGTGGCCTGGGGAGACAGCAGGTGCTGACCTCTGTGTTGGGGGGATCTGCACCCGGGCGGCTTCGCCCATGGCTTGGATCCAGGACTCCTGCTCCTCCGTGTTCTCGGCGCTGAAGAAGTATGTCCGGATGCCGGCGTGCTCAGCCTGGGGAGACACGGACTGCTCGTTACTCGCCGGCACCTCCTCCGCCCAGCACACCGTCACCTGCAGGGAGGCAGAGAAGTGGGGAGAGAGACAGACCGGAGGGTGAGAGCTCCATTTCCACCCCGGCACAAGGTTCTGCTGCTGCAGGAGACGCCAGGCATGGTCCTTCCCTCTTCCTCATGGTCACCCAGAGCGATGCTCGGGACCAGCCCTCCCCAGGGCCCCGTCTGGAGTGCAGAGGTCCCTGCTCCTCAGCATGGATTGGATCACGTGAAGGGTCTTCACCCCAGCAAGAGCAGTTCTTGCCCAGGTAGGGTGAGAGGGAAGGTGACTTCTGGGCTCAGGCAACATTTTGGGGCATTAAAGATTTGCCTTTGGTCTAAAGTCAGTGCCCATTCTGCACCCTGTGTGGGAAGGCAGGTCTGGCTATTTAGGACCTTTTGAAGCTTCCATCTTCCACCTCTGTGGAAAAGGAGGCAGCCAAGGGGAAGAAAAGGGAGAACGCAGGAGATTTTCCCCACTGAAAGATGGGTTCTGATTAAAACCCTCCCTTGGGTTTGTATCTTCCCCCTCCCCAGAGCAAGCAGCCACAAGGCCACCTCCTGCAACCCCCCATGCCCTCCTGCCTCTAAAAGCTCTGCGGTCAGAGCAACAGATCAAACCAAACCAATTTGATTCCCTGGATTAGTGCGAGCAGGGTGAGCAGAGCATGCGGGGCAAGCGTGCGGGTCCCTCACCCTTCTGCATGCATCAGAAACAAAAGAAGATACTACCTAGTGGTGCCCAAGTGCTGGCGTGGTGGACGGGTACGGAGATACCTCCTGTCCGGGGATCCTCGCCCGCGGAGAGAGGAGGAAACACAGACAAGGGTCAAGCCAGAGCACGGCAGGAGCGTGGGCAATGTGGCACAGACCTCTCCCAACCATTACGACCCTCTCTACACTTCTCTGACCAATAGCATCCCCCAAAATCATAGAATCATAGAACAACCAGGTTGGAAGGGACCCATTGGATCATCGAGTCCAACCATTCCTATCAAACACTAAACCAAGTCCCTCAAGACCTAGTCCATCCATCCCTTAAACACCTCCAGGGAAGGGGAGTCAACCACCTCCCTGGGCAGCCTATTCCAATGCCCAATGACCCTCTGTGTGAAAAACTTCCTCCTAATCTCCAGCCTAAATCTCCCCTGGTGGAGCTTGAGGCCATTCCCTCTTGTCCTTTCCCCTGTCCCTTGGGAGAAGAGCCCAGCTCCCTCCTCTCCACAACCTCCCTTCAGGTAGTTGTAGAGAGTAATGAGGTCTCCTTTCAGCCTCCTCTTCTCCAGGATAAACACCCCCAGTTCTCTCAGCCGCTCCTCATAGGTTCTGTTCTCCAGCCCCTTCACCAGCCGGTGAAAAAATCCCGGTGCACAGATGGGAAGGCAGCTGTACCCCCACCTGCAAAGCTCAGTTCACGAGCAACTTTTTTTTCCTGCAAGGTTCTTTCCCCACCAGTGACATTTCAATACCTCCAGGTCTCTTCTCTGCTCTTGCCTGGATAGGACACCTTGCTGGTTGCTGGCGTCAGCACAGCCCACGCTGCCACTTGCCAGCGTCTGCACCCAAAGTGCACTTAGCAGGTTTAGAATCATAGAATCATAGAACAACCAGGTTGGAAGAGACCCATCAGATCTTCTAGTCCAGCCATTCCTATCAAACACTAACCCAAGTTCCTCAAGACCTCATCTACCCATCCCTTAAACACCTCCAGGGAACGTGAATCAACCACCTCCCTGGGCAGCCTATTCCAATGCCCAATGACCTTCTGTGTGAAAAACTTCCTCCTAATCTCCAGCCTAAATCTCTCCTGGTGGAGCTTGAGGCCATTCCCTCTTGTCCTTTCCCCTGTCCCTTGGGAGAAGAGCCCAGCTCCCTCCTCTCCACAACCTCCTTTCAGGGAGTTGTAGAGAGCAATGAGGTCTCCCCTCAGCCAGTTTAAGGGTGGAAGCTACAAAAAATCCATCCCTTAGATTGGGAAAAGTCCTCCACAGAGCCCTGTGGAGCCCCCAAGCACCAGCTGCTGCCACACTCACAGGCACAATGGTGCACACTGGGTTTTTGGATGCGTGTGAGCCAGGTCATGCATCAGAATCGATGATGGAACGGTTTAGGTTGGAAGGAACTTTAAGCCCATCCAGTCGCACTCCTGCCACGGGTAGGGACACCTCCCACTGGATCAGGGGCTCCAAGCCCCCTCCAACCTGCCCTTGAACCCCTCCAGGGATGGGGCAGCCACCACTGCTCTGGGAAACCTGTTCCAGGGCCTCCTCACTCTCACAGGAAAACATTTCTCCCCAAGATCTCATCTCAATCTCCCCTCTTACAGCTGAAAACCATTCCCTTTCATCCTCTCCCTGCCCTCCCTGATCCAGAGCCCCTCCCCAGCTTTCCTGGAGCCCCTTTCAGCCCTGGAAGCTGCTCTAAGTTCTTCCTTAAGCCTTCTCTTCTCCAGGCTGAACAACCCCAACTCTCTCAGCTTCTCCTTGTGAGGGAGGTTCTCCAGCCCTCAGATCGTCTCCCTGTCCTCCTCTAGACTCGCTCAAACAGCTCCACATCCTTCCCGTGGGCTGAGGGCTCCAGAACTGGGCACACAGCCCATCAACCAGCGAGTGCCAACACGACCCATGATCACCAGTGGCACGAGCAGCCGTGCAGGTGAAGGTGCCTGGTGACACAGGTGAGCACTGCGCGGTGCTGGGGAAGCTCAGACCCTGCTCTGAGATGGTCTGCTGGTGGAGACAGGCATGGGCCAGCCCCTACTCCAGCAGCCACCTTCTGCTTTCTCGCTCTTCTCTCCGACACCCACAGCAGCGCAGGCTGATGAGTAGCTACGCATTACGAGCTACCCCCTTGCAGTTATATTTCCCTTTCCTTTGTAGGCTGAATAAAAAAAAAAATGGAGCTGGATCCACCTCTTCAGGTCTCTGGGAAGGTTGCAGAGAAGCACTGCAGCAGCCGACACCACTGTCTACAACTACCTGAAGGAAGGTTGTAGAGAGGAGGGAGCTGGGCTCTTCTCCCAAGGGACAGGGGACAGGACAAGAGGGAATGGCCTCAATCTCCACCAGAGGAGACTTAGGCTGGAGATTAGGAGGAAATTTTTCACAAAGAGGGTCATTGGGCATTGGAATAGGCTGCCCAGGGAGGTGGTTGATTCACCTTCCCTGGAGGTGTTTAAGGGATGGGTGGACGAGGTCTTGAGGGACTTGGTTTAGTGTTAGATAGGAATGGTTGGACTAGAAGATCCGATGGGTCCCTCCCAACCTGGTTGTTCTATGATTCTGATTCTATGACAGGGACAAGCTGGCCAGGAGCAGCGATGCTGATGGGAAACAGGGCAGGGAGAGGGCTGAGAGCATCCCCAGCGAGGGCTGTGCTGCTGCTCACCCTCCATCCAGCACATCCCCGGGCTGGGGAGCAGCAGTGCGCCCCGAAAAGCAGGGCTTGAAGGCAGTGATGCCCTCGGAGATGCTGCTCTGCCCTACGTGTGCCTTGGTTTCCCAAGCAGAAGGCACATGTGTAAAGCACACAGGGTATCCCAGGAGGTTGCTGCAGTCACCCCTCTCCCCAGCTTGCTCCACGCCACCAAGAAAGAAAGAAGAGGGAGCAGCAGGGACCCTGTAAGCATCACCAGGGACCCCGTGAGCATCACCAGGGACCCCGCGAGCATCACCGCCACCTCAGCGCCAGCCCCCTGCTCCGTCCCCAGCACCAAGCCCCGCACCCACCTTGAACGTGTGCTTCCTGCTGATGTTGTCGGAGGGTTGCACGGCCGCCACGCGGAAGCTGAGGAGGGGGATGCTGCCCAGGATGCTCTCCTCCTTCTCGTCTAGGGGAGGAAACAGAGGGATTACCCCCACGGAGGGGCTGGGAGTCCTGGCTGCCCTCCCAGTAAAGCCCCAGGAGCTGCGCTGGGGACACAGACCTTCCTGGAGGCAAAACACCTGTGGGAAAGCGCTGCCTGCCTGTTGCTCAGCTCGGCTGGGCTCACACAACAGCCTCTTCAATTATTCATGCCCGCCCTGGGCTCCACTGCCAGGCCCGAGCCCAGCGCTGCCAGGGAAGGCGCCTGCATTAACCCTTCGCATCCCTGGCATGGCAAACGCCAGTGCAAAGGGGTGCCATGCGCGGTGACTCCTCCCTGTTGGGTTGTCACCTCCAAACCCCTTCCCCACGCAAGCAGAACCTGCTCCGAGCCCGGTGGCTGCACAGGTTTGCACGGAGGCACCTGGCTGGTGGCCATCAGGTCCTGGCAACGGGGAAGAGCCACAAGGGGCAACCGGAGCGGGCGCTGGTGGCCGTACCTTTGTAGTAGAAGAGGCAGCGATCCACCAGCACGAACCAGCGCTTGTTCCACTGCTTGACGCCCGAGCTGGCCTGCGAGAGAAAGGCAGTGAGAGCAGCAGCCACCTCGAGCTGGGGGCTAGAAGGGGTTGGCACAGCCCTGGGGGACACCTGGCACAGCCCTAGCTCCTTTACCTGCTTGTAGAGCCAACCGCTTTTGGTGACAGCGGCATTGGGGTTCCTCTTCATGGAGTTGGAGCGTTTCCCGAAGGCGATGCCCTTACGGGAGGGGCGTGGAGCCTGCAGAGGGGGAAAAGGAGCGGCTCAGTCCCTGCGAGACCCCCACCCCAGCACCCCCCCGTATCCACTGCCACTTGCCGTACCGCATTGCTCCGGGCACCCCCCCGGCCTCCTGGGCGCTCCGGGGGTACCTCGGACACCATGGTGTGGTTGGGGGCCTCGCTGGGGATGGTCGCTGGCCGCTTGCCGCCCGCTTTGCTTGACATGTCCAAGGTCAGTCTGCGGCACAGGGGAGCAGAATCAGCAGAGCAGCATTTCCACACCCTCCAGAAGCTGTTCCAGGTGTCCTCACCCAGAGAACTTGTGCTGCCAACCCCAGCCCACCCTGTTTCCCCAGCACAGCCCCAAAACCACAGGAGTTGGGAGCAAACTGAGAGAGCTGGGCTCTTCTCCCAAGTGACAGGGGACAGGACGAGAGGGAATGGCCTCAAGCTCCACCAAGGGAGATTTAGGCTAGAGATTAGGAGGAAGTTTTTCAGACAGAGGGTCATTGGGCATTGGAATAGGCTGCCCAGGGAGGTGGTTGATTCACCTTCCCTGGAGGTGTTTAAGGCACAGGTGGATGAGGTGCTGAGGGACATGGTTTAGTGTTTGATAGGAATGGTTGGACACGATGATACGATGGGTCTCTTCCAACCTGGTTGTTCTGTGATTCTATGAAACCTACTTTGGCACATCAAGTCTTGAGTTGTCCTCGGGGATCTGTCCCGTCACTGGGTGCAGGAATGTGTTCCGCCTTTCATTGTGGCTGCAAGAGAGAGCAGCAGGGCAGCAGTTAGCACCTCCTGTCCCCACCTCCCTCCAGAAACCCTTTACCTTTTGCCCCTTGCTGCTCTCAGCCTGAGGTTCTGCTGTCCCACCCCTGCACGGCTGTTTGCCCCCACGAACCCCACACTTCAAACCCACTCAGTACATCATTACTCTCTACAACTACCTGAAAGGAGGTGGTGGAGAGGAGGGAGCTGGGCTCTTCTCCCAAGGGACAGGGGACAGGACAAGAGGGAATGGCCTCAAGCTCCACCAGGGGAGATTTAGGCTAGAGATCAGGAGGAAGTTTTTCACACAGAGGGTCATTGGGCATTGGAATAGGCTGCCCAGGGAGGTGGTTGATTCACCTTCCCTGGAGGTGTTTAAGGGACGGGTAGATGAGGTCCTGAGGGACATGGTTTAGTGTTTGATAGGAATGGTTGGACTTAATGATCCGATGGGTCCCTTCCAACCTGGTTGTTCTATGATTCTATGATTCTAAGCCCTTATTACCTCTACAAATAAATCCCAGACTTCTTTTCAGAAGAAAGTCACTGCAGAAGCAGCAGCAGCAGCAATGGTTCATCCTGGGCTGTGTCTGCAGCGGCATTCCCAACATCGCGTCCTCCCCTTTGGCTCACTGCTTTTAGAGCCATTCGCCAACAGACCTCAAGAACAGGGTCACCCGGCCCCATGGGGCTGTGCACCGCATTCCCATAGAATCATAGATCAACCAGGTTGGAAGGGACCCATCAGATCTTCGAGTCCAACCATTCCTATCAAACATTAAACCAAGTCCCTCAAGACCTCATCCACCCGTGAATTCCAGACACCCCAGGACCCATCAGCACCCTCTGATCGGCTCAGCTCAGCCAAGAATGGCTCTGGTGCTGCTGGGGTGCAGTCAAAGCGACTGCTGCCATAAGACTCCGTGGCAGAGCTGTGGGAACGAGGCAGAGCTCCTGCCAGGCTCGGCTGGCAGCTTTTGTCGTGTCTCTGCCCCATCCCGCAGAGCTGGTATCACCAGGCACCCCAACACCTTGCTGCTCCAGAAAGGAACACACTGACAGAAGAAGGACCTGGGGGTGTTGGTTGACAGTAACTGAACATGAGCCAGCAGTGTGCCCAGGTGGCCAAGAAGGCCAATGGCATCCTGGCTTGGATCAGAAATGGTGTGATCAGCAGGGCCAGGGAGATTATTCTCCTTCTGTACTCAGCACTGGTGAGGCCGCTCTTTGAATCCTGTGTTCAGTTCTGGGCCCCTCACCACAAGAAGGATGTTGAGGCTCTGGAGCAAGTCCAGAGAAGAGCCACGAAGCTGGTGAAGGTTCTGGAGAACAGGTCTGATGAGGAAGGGCTGAGAGAGCTGGGGGTGTTTATCCTGGAGAAGAGGACCCTGAGGGGAGACCTCACTGCTCTCTACAACTACCTGAAAGGAGGCTGTAGAGAGGAGGGAGCTGGGCTCTTCTCCCAAGGGACAGGGGACAGTACAAGGAGGAATGGTCTAAAGTTGCATTAGGGGAAGTTCAGACTGGATATTGGGAAAAAAAAATTCACGAAAAGGGTCACTGGGCAGTGGCAGAGGCTACCCAGGCAGGTGGTTGAGTCCCCATCCCTGGAGGTATTTAAAAGATGGGTAGGCAAGGTGCTCAGGGATGTAGTTTAGTGGCAGACAGGTATGTTTGGATTCAATGATCCAAGAGGTCTTCTCCAACCTGTTGATTCTATGATTCTATGACACGCTACTTCCTCCTGGAGCTGGGGCAGGAGGAAAGGAGCAGCCGCAGGTCCAGGGCTCCGTCCTGGGGGGCGTTTACACCTGTCCCCCTTCTTCCCAAAGGCACCAGGACACGGGTGCCCTCAGCTGCCTGCAAAGCCAAGGCGCCAACAACCCCAAACGCGGCTGAACTTCTGCCTGTCAGCAAAACAGGGGAAGTTTGAGCAAGAAAACGCAGCTGCCAAGACAATCCCATAAGGCTTCACCCCAAACCTGGGCTCCAGCCAGGCTCGGGAGATGTTAACCGCTTTCTACCCAAAAAGCCCTGCCGAGAGCAGGGTCCTATCCTACTCCCTGCCATGGGTCTCTGCTCCTCTCCACCAGCCCTCCCCCTCGCTCAGGGTCACCTTAAAAAACTAGGTGATGTGTTTGCAACCCACAGCTTGCTTCCCACCCCCCTCTTGGCTGTGCCACGACTCTCATGAGGTAGCTGCAGAGACAGCAACAAAAGGGGATCTGGCACCAGGGCTGGAGCTGCTCCCTCCTCACCCTCGGCAGGTGACTTTGGAGTGGCACAAAGTAGGTCCCAAACCCCCTCCCAGTGATGCTGACACACAGCGAAGGTGCAAACACTGAGTGAGCAGCAGCCTAACCTTGCCAGCCCTGGCGAGTGGAGGCTGCTGGGACACATCAATATGCCTGAAGCCCAGCTGGGGATGGCCACCCAACCCTTCTTGCAAGCCTGCACCGCAGCATCTTTCCCCTCCCGCAAGCTGGGCTCAGGACACCCACCCTGCTTTGCAGCCCTCGGGGCTCCTCCTTGCACCCATCTCAGTACTTCCCCCAACCCCAAGACTCAGCAAGACTCCGGGAACAGCCGGAAAACCTCCTTAAACCTCCCCTTCTCCGGCATCATCTCCCTTGGCTGACCCTGCTCCAGCACCTCCGCTTCACCTCTCCTCCCAAGCACTGCAATGCAGCAGCCACTGCCCGGGCTGAGGGTCCCCTGCCAGCGCCTGCCCGCAGCAGCCCCCCCAGCCCCCCCCCAAAGCTCCTACCTCACCCGTCGGTCTGCCCGAAACTTCAGCATGATGCCAGGTGCCCTCCCAGCTCAACGCCGGCTCCCGGCTCCTACCATGGCCTGGCCGAGCATCGCTAAGGGGCGACGGCACGTGCCACGGGGCCAGCAGCCCCGCGGGGGCACAGAGACGCTGGCAGCAGGTGGAGGGTCTCTCTGTCCTCTCCCAGGTATCCCAGTGCCCCGATCCCTGCGCCGGTGGCATTGGCGTTGCCGGAGCTCCTATGGGCTCCGGTGCAGCTGGGCTTGGCGAGCTCCGGCGAGCGACAGTGACAAAACAGCTCCCGCTCGTGTCCCCGCGCAGAGGAGAGGCGAAGGGCAGCGCAGCATTCGCTGCCTTCCCCCAGCCCAGGTGCAGCGCTGGTAACAGGAGAAGGGCGAGAGGTGGCAGGATGGGGGGCTGCTAGGGCCCCCCAAACCTCGCAACGAGCTGCTGCCTGGGAAGGCGGATGGTAGAGCGGCGAGGGAGGCAGTGGCGCTGAGATGAGCTCTGCCGCTGCCCTGGATTCCCTGCCTGCATCCCTTCCCCCTGCTTCTGTCCCCAAAGCATCCCCCTTCCCCCCTCCTTGTTTTGCCAGCCCTTCCTCGGGTCGCGCCAAGAGAACATCCCAAGGAGCAGGATGAGCAGAAGCACCGACCAGCAAACATCCCGGCAGCTGCAGGAGCAAGGATGGAACCCTGTGGGGCATCCAGCACCCCCAAAAATCCAGGGAGCCCTTCACACCCCCAGCACATAGAGAGTGGGGAGCCCTGGGAGAGGGATTCAGGGGGACCCTGAGATTCAGGGTTAAGAGAGCTGGGGTTGTTTATCCTGGAGAAGAGGAGGCTGAGAGGAGACCTCATTTTACTCTCTACAACTCCCTGAAAGGAGGTTGTAGAGAGGAGGGAGCTGGGCTCTTCTCCCAAGGGACAAGAGGGAATGGCCTCAAGCTCCACCAGGGGAGATTTAGGCTAGAGATTAGGAGGAAGTTTTTCACACAGAGGGTCATTGGGCATTGGAATAGGCTGCCCAGGGAGGTGGTTGAATCACCTTCCCTGGAGGTGTTTAAGGCACAGGTAGATGAGGTCCTGAGGGACATGGTTTAGTGTTTGATAGGAATGGTTGGACTCGATGATCCGATGGGTCTCTTCCAACCTGGTTGTTCTATGATTCTATGATCCACCCTGCGCCTGGGCACAGCACTTTGGAATGAGAATGCAAACACATCGGGACTGTTATGATGATGCCTTGGGAGGGAGGGAGGGAGCGAGGGAGGGAAGGCAGAAGAAACCTCCAAAGAAGGAAGCAGGGCACACCAAGCCAGTTGGCCTCTATCACGCCGCATCCCTGTTCCGCCAGCACCCCGGGACCACCTCAGGACACCGCAGCCCCTGCTCAGCCCGGCCTCTCCTGCCCATTGCATCATCCAGCTGCTCCTCCCCAAAACCCAGTGCCCTGAAGTTCGAGCTGTGCCAGTCGCTCAGCCTGCGGAGAGCTGGGGCAGCACCAGTACCCGGCTCAGGGAGGCTCCTGCTGCTTGGCTGGCACCACTGGTCCCTGCCAGGAGGCTGGTGGGGAGCAGCCAGGGAATCACAGAATCATAGAATTGCTTGGTTGGAAAAGACCTTTGAGATCATTGAGTCCAACCATACCTGTCCCCTACTAAACTGGAATAGGCTGCCCAGGGAGGTGGTTGATTCACCTTCCCTGGAGGTGTTTAAGGGACGGGTGGATGAGGTCTTGAGGGACTTGGTTTAGAGGAGCTGTCACCACTGCTCTCCTTGCCAGCCACACGTGCACGAAGAAACCTGCACTGCTGCTCACGCCTGCATCTACACCACTAGCAAAACCACCAGTGTTGGTTGTCCCCATGTCTCCCCAGCAGCAAATCATAGAATCATAAAATCATAGAACAACCAGGTTAGAAGAGACCCGTCGGATCATTGAGTCCAACCATTCCTATCAAACACTAAACCATGTCCCTCAGGACCTCATCTACCTGTGCCTTAAACACCTCCAGGGAAGGGGAATCAACCACCTCCCTGGGCAGCCTATTCCAATGTCCAATGACCCTCTGTGTGAAAAACTTCCTCCTAATCTCGAGCCTAAATCTCCCCTGGTGGAGCTTGAGGTCATTCCCTCTTGTCCTGTCCCCTGTCACTTGGGAGAAGAGGCCAAGATTCAGCCGCTCCCCCATCACCACCCTCCTCTGCAGCCACGGATCAAGGTCCCTCAACGGTTTGTGGGTTCGTGCCAACCCTCTGCTGTGTGCTCAGGGCGATGCTCAGCCAGTGGCGAGGCTGCTGTGGAGGATGGGGAGCCACCATCCCAAGCTGTGACCCCTTTTGGGGTGGCAGTCCAAGAGGATGGTATGGGAAAAGTGGGGAAGGCAGCTCCTGGGCATGCTGGATGCTGCAGGTGGGAGCCACAGCACCCACCAGGGCTGCACTGGAGGCACCATCATCATCATGAGATGATAGATGGTAGATGAGGTGCTGAGGGACATGGTTTACTGTTTGATAGGAATGGTTGGACTCGATGATCCGATGGGTCTCTTCCAACCTGGTTGTTCTATGATTCTATGATCATAGCAGGGGGTTCAGTCCCCTCTTACCCCAGTTAAACAGCCGCATCAGGCTTGGGGGCCACTCCAGGAGCTTTTAACCTGGATTGAACCCTGGAAACAGCAGCTTGGAGCAGGCACCGTTCTCCCTGCCTTCAGCATCTGGGGGTGGGCAGGGACACAGCATCCTCGACGGTTGATCAAGCAGACATACTTCTGAGCTCCCTCAGACCTCCCAGGAGAGAAGAGCCAGTGCTTTTCCTCAGGGTAAACATCAAAAAGCCTCCTCCTCTCACTTTTTTTTTAAAAGGTAGGGATCAAGAGAAGGGAATCAAGGCAGGGACTGAATGATGAAATTTTCACTCAGCGTTGCTTTCCTTCTCTCTCCCCAAAGCTCAAGTTTGTTGAAAGCAGGAGGACAACCCTCCTGGCTCTTCACAGAATCAGAAAGGTTGGAAAAGACCTCTAAGCTGACCCCACCACGCCAACTAAACCACATCCAAGGGTCTGCTGTTTTTTAAAAGAGCCCTAGGCTCTTGCAAGCCACAAACCAAGGCTGGGACACAGCCCCCAAACAAAGCCTGAGGTGCTACCTCCCACCCCAAGGTGCAGGAACAGCAGGGTGGGCTGCTTTATAGCTGCTCTCTGCTGCAGCTGAGGCTGCAAGAGAGATAACGCCTCCCCAGCTGGGAAGAAGCAGGTGAAACTGTGACAGGAGGGAGCGATTTGCCAGCACCAGCCCACTCCAGGGCTGGGTGCAGCCAGGGTTCCTGCAGCCAGCTCTGGAGCAGTGGGTGCAGGGAGCACTCAGCCCCCCAGCAAGCACCGGTGGGTGATGCCAGCCACACTTAGAATCATAGAATCATAGAACAACCAGGTTGGAAGAGACCCATCGGATCATTAAGTCCAACCATTCCTATCAAACACTAAACCATGTCCCTCAGGACCTCGTCCACCTGTGCCTTAAACACCTCCAGGGAAGGGGAATCAACCACCTCCCTGGGCAGCTTGTTCCAATGCCCAATGACCCTTTCCGTGAAAAAATTCCTCCTGATCTCCAGCCTAAATGTCCCCTGGTGGAGCTTGAGGCCATTCCCTCTTGTCCTGTCCCCTGTCACTTGGGAGAAGAGCCCAGCTCCCTCCTCTCTACAACCTCCTTTCCCCGTGTTCTCGAGGCAAACATCCAGGCAGCTCCCAAGCAAGGGGTTTGTGTGGCCACCGGCCAAACACACCCTGCACGTTGGCCTCCTTCCTCTGTTTTTCTAGCCCATTCTTCACCTCTCCCCCTCCTCCTGAGCCACCTCCCTCTCTTCCAATCCTTGGAAACCCTTTTCTCCCAGCGCTCAGCATCCACAGGAAGGGGTGTGGGGGTCACCCCATCACCCTGCAAAGGAGTAAGCAGAGAAAATCCCCCCTCAGATGAGCAAATGCCAAGTCCACGCTTGTAAGGGGAGCTCAGGGCTGGAGCCAAACCATTATAATTCACTAATAAACCAGGCCCTCCACATCCCCATGGCCATCCTGCTCAGTGCAGGGAGTGCAGGGGGCTTGGCTCTGCCCCACGAAGCCAGCACAGCGTGGGCTGGAGAGGGGAAAAAAGCCATAAAAAAATGAAATTAAATTTTGCAGGCGCAGCGTGAGCAGCTAAGAGAACTGGGGGTGTTTAGCCTAGAGAAGAGGAGGCTGAGAGGAGACCTCATTACTCTCTACAACTCCCTGAAAGGAGGTTGTGGAGAGGAGGGAGCTGGGCTCTTCTCCCAAGGGACAGGGGACAGGACAAGAGGGAATGGCCTCAAGCTCCACCAGGGGAGGTTCAGGCTGAACATTAGGAGGAAGTTTTTCACACAGAGGGTCATTGGGCATTGGAATAGGCTGCCCAGGGAGGTGGTTGATTCACATTCCCTGGAGGTGTTTAAGGAACGGGTGGATGAGGTGCTGAGGGACATGGGTTAGTGTTTGATAGGAATGGTTGTACTCAATGATCTGATGGGTCTCTTCCAACGTGGTTGTTCTATGATTCTATGATTCTATGAAGTCGCTGCAGCTGGGGGACCAGTGCCAGCAGCTCGGCTGCTCCAGCATCTCCGTGCGGCTCCAAGAGGGGCCCCGGGGCTGCTGCATCACTTCTTCAGCCCCTCCTGGGTGACTCCAGCAGGAAAAAAAATCAAAGCCCTGCGCGTTCCCTAAGCCCTCGGAAGGGCTGAGCTGACTGGGCAGCATCCTGTGCCAGCCCTGGCCCTGGCTAAGAGCCTGGGACACGACGCGGTGGGAAACGCTGCTTGGCATTTCCAAACTGCCCTGGACTTAGAATACGTGTCAGCCCTGGGACGGGGCAGTGAAAGGTGAAAAGGATGCAGGGGAAGAGGAGATGGATGTGAAGGTGGGGTGGAGAGGACAGCGAAAGGCGAAAAGGATGCAGGGGAAGAGGAGATGGATGCGAAAGTGGGATGGAAAGGGAAGCGAAAGGCGAAAAGGATGCAGGGGAAGAGGAGATGGATGCGAAGGTGGGATGGAGAGGGCAGCAAAAGGTGAAAAGGATGCAGGGGAAGGGGAGATGTCTGCGAAGGTGGGATGGAGAGCTGCAAGACGGGCACTGCCATAGGCTCATCAAAGCCAACCGGCAGCCCTAGGAATCGCAGGACTGGCTGGATCTGCAGCAAGATCAGCTTTCGGGAAGAAAGCAGCTTATGGGCATTGGAAACCCAGACCTCAGTGCAGAGTCACATGCTGAGGTTTCTCTTTGGCTCATCCCTGCGGTGCGGCTGCCTGGCCAGCTTGTGCGGCCCCCGGCACAGCCAGGCCCAGCAGCCGGTTCTCCTCCATAACCTCATCTCTGTCCTAATCCTGGCCTCAGCATCCAGCTGAGCAAGCGTTTCCGGCACGCCGTCCATCAGGGCTAGGGGCCAGGAGGCAGCACAGCTCTCCGTGCTAATGAAACCAGGCTCCTGCGCACACACAGCCTCCTCCTGCTCTTGGATCGGTGCCGGCACAGAGATCCAGCCAAACAGCACCCGCATCCCTCACCGTAGCACCCACGGGCTCAGTTCTGTCGCGCTCGTCTTCCAGGGCAGTTGCTTCTGGGGTTATTTTGTCTATTCTCTGTGCTCCAAGTGCTGGTCTGAGCACCCATCCCTGCTGCCACCTCACCCCGGGACAAACTGCACCCAGGCCGGGAGCACCCAGCTCACCACCCACCACCAGGAGTTTCCTCAGAGCTCTCCCACTTGGAGAGCTTCGCTCCAAGCACCTCAGGAGGGTTTCAGTGAGCATCACAGCCAGGCCAGGCTTTACCACCCATGTAATGCTCGCTATCAGCTCCCACGGGAGGGAGAAAAGGCAGAAAAGCCTGAGCTGGATCCGGTTGGGAAGCAGCCGAGCTTGCTGAGCGGGGGCAAAGTCCTCGGCAAGGGCGGACGGCAGCTCCCGCGCAACCACAAACCACAGACGTCACCGCTGACACGGGGCCAGGCTGGCACGGCAATGACTCCGAGCAAGGACATCCTGGAAAGCCAGAGACCGTTGGGATGGAGAGCAGGAGAAGCCCCCGCTGTCCTCATTGGAGAAGAAGAAGGGGGAAGCCAGGGGATTTCCAGAGAACAAAGCAGCTGCTGGCAGCTGGCGCAGGGAGGGCGAGTCCCCTGTTCCAGCTGGGGTCGGAAAAAACAGAAGAAGCTCCCAGAGTTTGTGTTTTATCTCCCTGGCAACCCCAGCTCCATCACAGGCATGGCCCACAGGGGTGGCCTGGCCAAAACACGCTGCTGCGGGAGATGGAGAGTTCAGGGCAGCATCCCATACACTTGGGGGGTATTTTCGGGGTGTCACAGCGTGTCACAGGGAGGTGGTTGATTCACCTTCCCTGGAGGTGTTTAAGGCATGTGTGGATGAGGTCTTGAGGGACTTGGTTTAGTGTTTGATAGGAATGGTTGGACTAGAAGATCCGATGGGTCTCTTCCAACATGGTTGTTCTATGATTCTATGTGTGACAGGGTGAGCCAGGAGCTGGGGCAGAGCAGGTTACACACGGCCCATGCCCTGGCAGTGCCCTGCTTGAATCACGTGGCTCCATCATCCCTTCTTGGGAACAAAACCCATATTCCATGTGTATGGGATCGCCAGGCTCCCCAAGCCACTGTGCCCATGTGTGACAGGGACAGTTTCATAGAATCATAGAATCATAGAACAACCAGGTTGGAAGAGACCCATCGGATCATTGAGTCCAGCCATTCCCACCAAACACTAACCCATGTCCCTCAGCACCTCATCCACCCATCCCTTAAACACCTCCAGGGAAGGGGAATCAACCACCTCCCTGGGCAGCCTATTCCAATGCCCAATGACCCTCTGTGTGAAAAACTTCCTCCTAATGTTCAGCCTGAACCTCCCCTGGTGGAGCTTGAGGCCATTCCCTCTTGTCCTGTCCCCTGTCCCTTGGGAGAAGAGCCCAGCTCCCTCCTCTCCACAACCTCCTTTCAGGTAGTTGTAGAGAGTAATGAGGTCTCCTCTCAGCCTCCTCTTCTCCAGGCTAAACACCCCCAGCTCTCTCAAACGGTCCTCATAAGGTCTGTTCTCCAGACCCCTCACTAGTCTCATTGCTCTTCTCTGGACTTGCTTTGCAGTTCTCCTGCAGCATCACTGGCCAAGCAGCCTTCCCTGGTGGTGAAGGGGCCCGGGAACCAGGAGCAGAACCCCCCAGGGGACCTTGTGGGGATAAAATTGGTGATGGATAGATGCAAATGCAGAGTTTGGGACTCAGAGACAGGGGACTAGGGTGCAAGGCTGCTGGTGCCATGAGTCAGACATCGACAGGCGTGGAGTATGGGCATGGGAGAGATGTAAAGAGCGCTTACCACAGCAAGATGCCATCTGGGCTCTTCACCATAAGAAAGATGTTGAGGCTCTGCAGTGAGTCCAGAGAAGAGCAATGAAGCTGGGGAAGGGGCTGGAGAACAGGCCCTATAAGGAGCGACTGAGAGAGCTGGGGGTGTTTAGCCTGGAGAAGAGGAGGCTGAGGGGAGACCTCATAACTCTCTCCAACTCCCTGAAAGGAGGTTGTGGAGAGGAGGGAGCTGGGCTCTTCTCCCAAGTGACAGGGGACAGGACGAGAGGGAATAGCCTCAAGCTCCACCAGGGGAGGTTCAGGCTGAACATAATGAAAAACTATTTCATGGAAAGGGTCATTGGGCACTGGAACAGCCACCTGGGCACCTGAGGAGCCTCTGCCAAGATGATCCACTCTCCCAGCCTCCCAGCTGCAAGACAGACCCAGATCTAGAAGGTTTAAACCTCTTGCTAAGCTCTTTAAGAAGCCACTTCCAGCAGGCAGGAATACCTGTCCTGAGCAATCGCCGACACCAGGCATCAAAACAAACCCAGCCCCAACCCCTCCTCAGGCAGGTCAGGTCAGGATCAGGGATTACGGCAGAGGGGGAAATCCTGCCGGGACAAATCCTCAGCACCTGCTTAACCCATCGCACACGCTAATCGCACGACAGTGCCAGGTGCCGCGGTGCCTTCCCTGCCACCACCCACGCCTGCCCGACTTCCAGCTGTGCCCATCGCCGCGCCGGCTGCTCCTGGCTGTCCCACTGCCCTCGGCCACCCCTGGCCATAGACGGTGGCCCACGTGTGCCACGCTGGCTCCGAGCCGACGCTGCACACACTCACCAGTGCCACATGCACCCTCACCGTCCACGCCGCTTGCCAAGCCGGTGGCTTTCTCCTGGTTAGGATAAATGATTTCCTTCCAAGCCTACGGAGGCCGTCATCGGTATCAATCATTAACAGCCACTGCAGCTTCTACTTAACCCCCTCAGCACTGTGCCGCTGCAGGATGAGCATGGGAAGGTGCTGGAAGCCCACAGGTCACTGCAACCCAACCCACTGTGGATGCAAAGGCATTTCCAAGCGGTTCAGCACCCTGCACGGACCCATGGCCATTCATAGAATCATAGAACAACCAGGTTGGAAGAGACCCATCGGATCATCGAGTCCAACCATTCCTATCAAACACTAAACCATGTCCCTCAGCACCTCATCTACCTGTCCCTTAAACACCTCCAGAAGGTGAATCAACCACCTCCCTGGGCAGCCTATTCCAATGCCCAAAATGACCCTTTCTGTGAAAAACCTCCTCCTAATCTCTAGCCTAAATCTCCCCTGGTGGAGCTTGAGGCCATTCCCTCTTGTCCTGTCCTCTGTCCCTTGGGAGAAGAGGCTGGCTCCCTCCTCTCCACAACCTCCTTTCAGGGGCAGGAGGCACATCCATCCCCTCCTGGCTGCGGGAACCAGGGCAGGACAGGATCTCTCAGCTCAGGGGTCCTGCAGCTCTCCTTCCAGGAGCTTTTCCAAGGAACATCAATGGCTGTAACTTTATCCGAGCGTGTTTACAACCCAGCTGCAGCTCTTGGCTCCCTCGGCTGTGCTGGGGGCCAGCTCGGCTCCCGAGGCTGCCGCTCAGCTGGCACACAACGCTGCCAGCACCCTGGTGCCAGGCTCACCCATGGGGCTGTCCGCATCACCACCACCACCACCACCTAGGAGAGGGGGTACAGGGGCTGTCCCTGCTCTGAGGGCTGAGAAGCAGATGGACAGATGTCTCCATCGCTCCCCTGATCGCTGGCTCTTACGCAGCCTCCAAAAGGGTTGAATGATTAACCTCCAACAGCGACATCGCCAGGAGCTGGCAGAGCCCCTCAGCATGATAACAACTGGGGAGCAAACCCATAACCCCTCCTGATACCAAGCCCAGAAGGCATCACCAGCCTCCGCTGCCCCAGGAGCATCCTACTGGCTTGGCCAGTCCAGGGGAAAATTCCTCATCTCCCTGCAAACACAGAGGGGTCTCCGTTCCCATCCTCATCCCTGCCCCACCTCCCACGGGTCTGGAGGTACTCACAGTCTGGGCTCCCCCGCTGGCACCGCAGCCCAGCTCTGGTTTTCGGACGCCGACAAGCAGCAGATTTCGCTTTCTCCGGCCCCAGCTGCAGCCCCGGGGGCGTCCGGGCTGCGAGTGCTCATAAATAGCCTTGGACAAACATCTGCACGGCACCACCCCGCGCAGGCTGGGAAGCGGAGGGCTGCGGCAGGGATGGTTTTAATCACGATAGAAGACCATCAAATGGCTAAAAAACCCCACAGGCAGCAGCACATTGCAAATAAGTGGCTGATAAGACCCATAGGCAGCAGCGCTCACCTCCCCGTGCCCATGTACGTGGCCCCTTTGGGTGTGGGCACAGCTCTTGAATCATAGAGTCATAGAACAACCAGGCTAGAAGAGACCCATCGGGGTCACCCATTCCCTGCACCCATGTAGGACACGGAGCCAAGAGCAGTTTGGAGCACTTGGCAGGCGCAGGGAGCTTGGATGCTGTGGTACAAGGGGCCAAAATGAATCATAGAATCATAGACTTATAGAACAACCAGGCTGGAAGGGACCAATCGGATCTTCTAGACCAACCATTCCTATCAAACACTAAACCAAGTCCCTCAAGACCTCATCCATCCGTTCCTTAAACCCCTCCAGGGAAGGTGAATCAACCACCTCCCTGGGCAGCCTATTCCAATGCCCAAAATGACCCTTTTCGTGAAAAACTTCCTCCTAATCTCCAGCCTAAATCTCCCCTGGAGGAGCTTGAGGCCATTCCCTCTTGTCCTGTCCCCTGGCACTTGGGAGAAGAGCCCAGCTCCCTCCTCTCCACAACCTCCTTTCAGGGAGTTGTAGAGAGTAATGAGGTCTCCTCTCAGCCTCCTCTTCTCCAGGATAAACACCCCCAGCTCTCTCAGCCACTCCTCTTATTCTCCAGCCCCTTCACCAGCTTTGTTGCTCTTCTCTGGACTCACTCCAGAGCCTCAACATCCTCCTTGTGCTGAGGGGCCCACAACTGAACACAGGATTCAAGGAGCGGCCTCACCAGTGCTGAGTCCAGAGGGAGAATCACCTCCCTGGACCTGCTGGTCACACCATTTCTGATCCAAGCCAGGATGCCATTGGCCTTCTTGGCCACCTGGGTCAAGAAGCATCCCCATCTTCCCAGCACTGGGTCTCCAGCTTCTGCAGAGCCAAGTGCTGCAATTCCCACTCACCTCCAAGCCCTCTGGGACAGGGAGTTGGGTGAGCTCAGCCTGGGCTCCATCAGCCGCGGCAGGATGTGTTGTTCCCTGCTGAGGCTCTTGATTGGTTTTGACTAAATTAGCGATTTTCCGCTGTCGGATCTCCCACGGGCAGCTCTCACTCGAGCACGTTAGCAAATGGGTGCGCTCATACGGATGAAAAATAAAGTCGTAAACGCAGCACCCTGGGGCGAGGAGGGCATGACACAGCCTGTTGCTTTGCCAGCAGTGGCATTGCCAGCCCCACTGCCACTGTGGGACCCCACCGAGTGCTGCTGGCATGCGTCCCACGGGAGTTTGGGTTGGGGGAGGCTCTGGGTTGGGGATTTACAGCACTTCTGACCGTGTCCCTGCTCACGTGCTTTGCTGCCAGCCTTCCAAGTGACTCACGGGCTGCTCGGTGCCCCGACCTCCCGCAGTCAAGTCCCGACGCATTCGGTACATTCCTGGCATAGCCGACTGTGCCATACTGGCACAGAGCCCCACACCTGGCAAAGCGGCACAGCTGGGAGGGCACCAGCAGCACGTTCAGGTCTCGGCAAAGAGGCTCCTACATCCTGGGGTTTTGTCATGGTCTGGTGGCCACGACAGCCCAGCACAGCCACTTCACTGAACCACAGAATCACCAGTTTCACTTGGTAGAGAAGAGCCCAGCTCCCTCCTCTCCACAACCTCCTTTCAGGCAGTTGGAGAGAGTAATGAGGTCTCCCCTCAGCCTCCTCTTCTCCAGGATAAACACCCCCAGCTCTCTCAGACGCTCTTCTTGTTCTCCAGCCCCTTCCCCAGCTTTGTTGCTCTTCTCTGGACTCTCTCCAGAGCCTCAACATCCTTCTTGTGCTGAGGGGCCCACAACTGAACACAGGATTCCAGGTTTGGTCTCACCGGTGCTGAGTCCAGAGGGAGAAGAACCTCCCTGGACCTGCTGGTCACACGGTTTCTGATCCAAGCCAAGATGCCATTGGCCACTTGTGCCCATCAGGGTTTAGCCCAGGGCAGGGGCAGCTCAGTTCTGCCTCCCATGTCACAGTCCAGCTGGGAGGTTGTCATCACAGGCAGCCTGTCACCCTCCCCAGCAGAGCAACTACTGTCCCACTTGCCTTCCCCGTGCAAAGCCACGTTTCCCTTACATCAGCACAGTGGTATATGGGGAAAACTCTCCATTTTTAGATCCAATCCTGCACCCTCACAGGCCTCGGAACAGCTTGTAACTGAGCTGTGATGCAACTGCGCACGCGTCCCAGTTGTGCAAGTGCATTGCACCAAACAGCTCCCAAGGACGGGGGTTGATTCCAGGCAGGGGACAGGATGAGAGGGAATGGCCTCAAGCTCCACCAGGGGAGATTTAGGCTGGAGATTAGGAGGAAGTTTTTCACACAGAGGGTCATTGGGCATTGGAATAGGCTGCCCAGGGAGGTGGTTGATTCACCTTCCCTGAAGGGGTTTAAGGGACGGGTGGACAAGGTGCTGAGGGACATGGTTTAGTGTTTGATGGGAATGGTTGGACTCGATGATCCAGTGGGTCTTTTCCAACCTATTCTATGATTCTATAAAGAACCACCACACCAGGATCCACCGTGGGCACATGCAGTGTGGTGGTGTCTCCAAACACTGCTGGCCCCAGCACCGAGAGCACCCAGAGCTGCCTGGGCACGTGTCCACACTGCTGATCTCTGTGTACAAACAGAGCAGGAACCAAAGGTTCCTGAAACCGGGAGGTTTGTCCTTAAGCAAAGAAACCAAACCAAACACACACTCCGCCTCTGGTAGTGGTGCCATCCGGGCTCGGGTCATCCTAGGAGAGACCGCAGCTGAGCCCCGAGCCCTGCGCTGAGCTGACACAGCCAGAACGGGTCTCCAGAGGAAGAGATAAATCAGTGTGTCAGGGCTCTCTGCACTAAATCCACTGGTCCCAAGGCACCAGACCCTGCTGCTAGGCACCAGACCCTGCTGCTGAGCTTCCATCGGCTCCACACCAGGATGTGGGCACCGGGGAGCCAAGCACCCCACGGTCCCAGAGTTCTGCCAGCCGCTGTCTCCAGCACAGCAATCCTGGAGCACAGCCTGCAGCAGGCAGGTAAGGCTGGAAACCGTCCAGTTCTTATTTATACCTGCCAAGTGCTCGTCTATCTAGAGGCGATTGCCACATCAAGCCATCAGCCACCTCCACCGGCCATTAAACGCTCAACCTGGCCATTAGCACCAGCGCCAGGCTGGGCGCAGCAGCTCCCTGGCTGCCCTCGGATGGGATGGCCCCGATTTGATTGCAAGTCTTCACCCCACCACACCCCAGCAGGGCAGGGCTGTGGCCGGGGCAGTGGGACACAACTTCCCAGTGAATCACTGGGTCGTCCCCAGCTTCCTAATTAGTGCCCACAGCAGCCCCAGGGGGAAGTAACTTGGGGACAAGCAAGGAATTTGCTGGGGGAAAAGCAGAGGGAGTTGAAAACCCTCTGAACCCCTCCAGACTGGGCCCAGGTTGCCCAGAGCAGTGGTGGCTGCCCCATCCCTGGAGGGGTTCAAGACCAGGTTGGACGGGGCTTGGAGCCCCTGATCCAGTGGGAGGTGTCCCTGCCCATGGCAGGGGTGGGACTGGATGGGCTTTGAGGTCCCTTCCGACCCAAACCATTCCATGATTCTATGACACGTGCAACCAAACAGCCCTGGCCTCGTTCCTCGTCCCCCACCCCGCAGCCACCTCCGCACCGGTACAAACACCGCGGGCGAGTTTAGTAGCACAGCGTTGGCTCTGCAGAACGAGATATTCCTCTGAATGAAGTTTAGTCACGTTGGGATGTTTCCAATTGGAAATCAGGACAGTTCCAGGCTGAACGCGAGCCAGCTTTCCACTTCCCAGAAATCCCATTTGCGAGCGAGCCGGTTGCCAGTCCCCCCCTCTCCCCGTCTCCTCCAGCATCACGTAAATAAACACCGCCCCAGCCCTCCTGTCGCCCCCCCTGGGGAGATGCAGCTTTTGGGATCCAACCCCAGCCCAGCCTCCAGCTCCAACCTTGCATCCAGGGAAGGAATCCGGTGGGACGGGAGTCGCTGAGCCGAGCTGGCGCTGGAGCTGGGCCAGTCCCAGCCCAGTAAGAGCCCTTGGCGATGCCTTTGCCACCGGTGGTGCAGCCCGGATGAGCCCTTCGCCAACGCACCCGCCCGCAGTGTCACCCCAAGGATGCTCGCAGGCAGCGGGGGACGAGGAGCTGCGTCGTGTTTAGGAGAGGGGAGCAAGCGCGGCGGCTGCCCTCCACGAGGAACTGGTTTGCTCGGTGCTGGGAAGAGCCGGAGGCTCGTGATGCATTTCCAGAGGGCAGAGATGGGCTGATACACAAGAAGACGGACTACTCGGGCGCCAGAGAGATGGGAGATCCCTTTGCCAGCTGCCTCCAGCAGGGCTGTTCCTGCTTTCCTGTGGGTTTGGGTCAGGGGAGGACATCCCACATGCACGGAGACCAGCGGCCCCAGCCCAGCCTGGCCCAGGAGTCACTGGGAATGAAGGGAAGGGATGAGCGAATGTGATCACAAACCTCAGTAAAAACCAGTAAGTGGAAAAGACCCAACACTTGACTTGCCCTGATGTGTTCTCCCTCCGTGTGTGTCTCCCTACCCCAGCAGCTTGGAGCAGGCACCATGGAGCAGGCACCATGGAACTTCCTTTAGGAGGAAGTTCTTCACACAGAGGGTCATTGGGCATTGGAACAGGCTGCCCAGGGAGGTGGTTGAGTCACCTTCCCTGGAGGGGTTTAAGGCACTGGTAGATGAGGTCCTGAGGGACATGGTTTAGTGTTTGATAGGAATGGTCTCTTGACCATTTGATAGGAATGAGTCTCTTCCAACCTGGTTGTTCTATGATTCTATGATTCTATGTGAGGACCACAGGAGTGACATCTCAGCTCTGCACCATGCTGGGCATCACCAGAAGCTGCTAAAGATCTCTCCCTGTCTCCAAATTAATTAGTGGTCCTGCAGCACTGGGAGGAAGTGAAGGACATGCCATCAGTTCCAGAGCAGAGCCCAGTTCTTCACCCACCATCAGTGCTGCAATAGGGAAGAAAGGAGCAAGTTGATGCCAGGACCAGGCTCAGCTATGAACTCACCACCCTGACAGCACTGGAGAGCAGCGAGGAGATCACTCCCATCTCCCAGGTATCCCTACAGATCACTGGGAGCAGCGGGATGGAAACCTCATCCTGTGCTACAGATTGAAGACCTACAACAGCCTCACAGGGGCTGCAGCAGCCACCGCTGCTCAGTGCCAGCTTCATCCTCCCTCCTGGTTGCTCTGAGAGGTGGCAACGGCTCAGCTAGAGGAAAGGAAAGGGCTTCTCCTGGTGCCAGGAAAGCATGGCAGGGTACAGCAGGGTACAGCAGGGTTTTGCTTTAAAAAAGCCTTTCTCAAAACACTCTTTTAACAGAACAAAGCATGCGACGCGGCTGGATCTCTCCCCTAGGAAGAGAAAGGATTTTAAGCAGTGCTTCCAGGAGATCACAGCATTATTCTGCAGCCGGATCAGAGGAGGGCAAGGACTGTAGCTCCCCAAGGCTTCAGAGCCAGTCCACAACACAGGGTATGGACACAACCCCTCCTAGACATGAGCCATGGTGGGGTGGGCAGGATCCCACCCCACGTCCCGGTTGGAAGTGGAGCCGTGTATACACGCTTGGGTGCTTCTGCCCCACTCCCAGCTCTGCCAGCCTTATCGTGCTGCCACACCTTCCATTTAGCTCCCTGCGAGGAGTTTAACCCCTGGGAGAGCACAGCCGGGCTTTCCCATGCTGTGCCAAGCGAGACGCAATGCCCAGACCTGGGCACAGTGTAATTCCCTCTGTTTTGGGAAGATGCTACACCCAGAGCTACACTCGCAGACACCCTCCCCACCAGCTTTGCCCCCTCTGCTGCCGTCCTCCAGCAGAGCTGAACTCACTGACTGCCCTGACGCAGTGCAAACCCCTCCAGCAGCTCCATCCCCTTCGCCCCATCCTTGGTAGCTCCTCATCCATCCATCCTGGTATCCTCCAACCCCTCAGCCCCTCTCCTGCCCCTCGCCACGGGTCAGGCTGCGAGGATGCAGCACCCACCGTCGGCTCAGCCTACCTGCTCGCCACGTCAGTTGTGAGGAGGGTGGTGGGTTTGGTGCCAAGGCGAGGAGCCTCGGGCTGGTGCCAAAGGGGGAGAAGCGTCAGCCGCCTGCGAGAGCCGCCACGTCCAAGCGCGGCAGCGGGGATGGCTCAGCTGATAAGTGAGGTCTGAAATCTGAAACGGCAGGTTGGCTCCTTCCTATATAAACAGGCGCTTGCACACACACACACGCATACACACACCCTGTGCGCGCCGGCTCTCACGCCACTCCCGCTGCTCCCGGCCACGCCAGGCACCTGCCAGCCCTGGGAATGGCCACATCACCCAACCGGCACCACGGAGCGAACCCCCTGCCACCAATCCTGGCTCCGAATATGCTGGCACTGGCTCAAAGCAAAGTGTGATCATAGATTCAGGGAATCATAGAATGGTTTAAGCAGGTAGGAACCTAAAGAACATCCAGTTTCAAACCCCCTGCCATGGGCAGGGACACCTCCCACTGGATCAGGGGCTCCAAGCCCCATCCAACCTGGCCTTGGACACCCCCAGGGCTGGGGCAGCCACCTCTGCTCTGAGCAACCTGGGCCAGGGCCTCCTCACCCTCACAGGAAAACATTTCTCCCCAAGATCTCATCTCAGTCTGATTTATCATAGTCAGCTGCTGGTTTATGCCATGCTTCGGATGTATTTGCATTCCCTGGGCAGCAAGAGATGCCTCCGTGCACTGGGAAGGGGGTTGGACCCACAGGGGAACACCAACCAGGCACCATCTGCCTGGGTTAATGCCAGCACCAGGGGAAAAGCAAACAGTGCATTTTTCAACCCCATTAAACAGGTTGGAAGGACTTAGCACCATACTGGATCAGCTCATGGGGTGCCTGCAGTCATAGGAAAGCGTGGTCCCCCTCCCTCAGTGGTGATGGGCAGTGATGCCAAGCACTGGGTGGTGGGCGTTCATCACCATCCTGGAGAAGAGGAGGCTGAGAGGAGACCTCATTGCTCTCTACAACTACCTGAAAGGAGGTTGTGGAGAGGAGGGAGCTGGGCTCTTCTCTCAAGTGACAGGGGACAGGACAAGAGGGAATGGCCTCAAGCTCCACTAGGGGAGATTTAGGCTGGAGATTAGGAGGAAGTTTTTCACACAGAGGGTCATTGGGCACTGGAATAGGCTGCCCAGGGAGGTGGTTGATTCACCTTCCCTGGAGGTGTTTAAGGGATGGGTGGACGAGGTCCTGAGGCACATGGTTTAGTGTTTGATAGGAATGGTTGGACTTGATGATCCGATGGGTCTCTTCCAACCTGGTTGTTCTATGATTCTATGATCTCTGCTCAATGGTGCACACAGCTGAGCCCCTTGGCTCACCAGAACCACCGTGGCTGATATTCAGTGATGCCAAGCACTGAGTGCTGGGTGTTCATCATCAGCTCTGCTTGGTGGTGCACGCAGCTGAGCCCCTTGGTTCACCGTGGCCAATAGCCGGAGCGTGACCGTGCCATGCCACCAACTTTGCCACAGCCACATTTCCTCCAGCGGGAGGAAACACTCCAGAAGACAAAACACTGCCCTGTTTATCCCAGTTCTCTGGGCTCACCCTACAGCCCAGAACCGGGGCGGCTACATACCATCGGCGAGGCTGGGCTGCGCACACAGCTGCTTGCTTCACCCCAGCTCCAGCCCGTGGGGCGAGCGGAACGTGCCACCGTGTCCTGCTCAGGGTTGTGGGACCAGTCCCAGGCATCGCCCACAGGAAAGGGGAAATCTCAAAACTGCTTCGCCTGCGTAGGGTGAAGCTTCTTAGTGGCATGGAGAGAGTATTGATGGGCACATCCAAGAGGACCTCTCCACTACACGGCTGTGTGCGGCATCCCCACGGTGCAGAGAAGAGGTAGTTCATATCTAGGGGCTGTCAGCTCTGCAGGAGCACAGCTACAGGTTCCTCATAATCTGAAGGTCATGAGTTTTCAGTTCTGGGCCTCTCAGCACAAGAAGGATGTTGAGGCTCTGGAGTGAGTCCAGAGAAGAGCCACAAAGTTGGTGAATGGGCTGGAGAACAGGCCCTATGAGGAGCAGCTGAGAGAGCTGGGGGTGTTTAGCCTAGAGAAGAGGAGGCTGAGAGGAGACCTCATTACTCTCTACAACTGCCTGAAAGGAGGTTGTAGAGAGCAGGGAGCTGGGCTCTTCTCCCAAGGGACAGGGGACAGGACAAGAGGGAATGGCCTCAAGCTCCACCAGGGGAGATTTAGGCTGGTGATTAGGAGGAAGTTTTTCACACAGAGGGTCATTGGGCATTGGAATAGGCTGCCCAGGGAGGTGGTTGATTCACCTTCCCTGGAGGTGTTTAAGGGACGGGTAGACGAGGTCCTGAGGGACATGGTTTGGTGTTTGATGAGAATGGTTGGACTCGATGATCGGATGGATCTCTTCCAACCTTGTTGTTCTATGATTCTATGATTCTCTGCGCTCCTGGAGCTGGATCCAGCCGAGGAGTCTCTATCTGGGGTGCGATGAGCCCCACAGTTCTCTCAGCCAGCTCCCCGCCCTGGTTGCACAAGCGGCTCCAGGTGCTGCCGAGCAGCATGCAAACAATCCCAGAGTGTTTACGAGCAGGCAGCACAGGGCCCTGGCTGCAGGGAGGGCATCGCCCCAGCCACCTGCCTCCCCAGCTCTTGTCACCCTGCCTGATCCCAGAGAGGAGGAACAGGAGAGGCATCAACCCCCTCTGCAGCTCCCTGGGCACTCATTGCCATTCATTCCCCTCAAAAACTGCCTCCAGAGCCCAACCAAAATGCCACCACAGCACAAGGGCCCTTCCCAGCACAGGTACCACCACAACAGGTCTGCCCCGTGCAGCAGCTGACCCCCAGCATCTTGCAAAAGTCCTTGGGAAGAGTAAATTTGCCTTAAGAGAGCCCAGATTGACTGGGAGGAAGAGGGATGAGATGGCCTCAGGTGGGGATTTCCTCCCCAGGGCCACCCTGAGGGACCTTAGCCCCACTGGGGGTCCTCCTGCCCCACTGGGACAGCACCCACCATGCCCTACAAGCTGTCCTGGCACTGGGCAGCACTTCTGCTTGGGTGTCTCCCCTCTCCGCCTCCTCCAGCGCACTCTGGTATGGCCCAGCAGCACCCAAAATTGTCTTCTTCCAGCCAACCATAAATCCATTTGGAACAGAGGAGAGACCACCAGCAAATTCTGGGGCTCCTGGTGGCACAGACTGATATACTGAGGATTGGGGAGAGAGACTGGGGGTCCCTCCTTAGGTGTTTTGAATCTATCACTTCTACTTCAGCAGCTAGATGAGCCCACAGTCATCTCCTGGGCCTAAAAACTGGGGCTAAAAATTGCACTTTCTTTTGCTTAAAGAGAAGAAGGGACAGAGTTGAACTTGACACACTGCTCCCAGCTCCAGTTTCTGCATCATCCATGCAATGCAAGATGCATCCTCGACTCGCCTGTGGGAGCAGGTGAGACTGCTTTCTGCACCTGCTCCGAGGTGTTTGGGGGGTGCTGAGCCTCAAAGGGACCCTGCATCAGTGCCCCCACCCCTCATAGAATCATAGAATCATAGAACAACCAGGCTGGAAGAGACCCATTGGATCTTCTAGTCCAACCATTCCTATCAAACACTAAACCAAGTCCCTCAAGAACTCATCCACCCGTCCCTTAAACACCTCCAGGGAAGGGGAATCAACCACCTCCCTGGGCAGCCTATTCCAATGACCGATGACTCTTTCTGTGAAAAACTTCCTCCTAATCTCCAGCCTAAATCTCCCCTGGTGGAGCTTGAGGCCATTCCCTCTTGTCCTGTCCCCTGTCCCTTGGGAGAAGAGCCCAGCTCCCTCCTCTCTACAACCTCCTTTCAGGTAGTTGTAGAGAGTAATGAGGTCTCCTCTCAGCCTCCTCTTCTCTAGGCTAAACGCCCCCAGCTCTCTCAGCCACTCCTCATAGATTCTGTTCTCCAGCCCCTTCACCAGCCTCATCGCTCTTCTCTGGACTCGCTCCAGAGCCTCAGTGGGGATGCTCAGCCCCCACGGTGCATCCCTGCTGCCCACCCATGCCCCAGCACCTCGACGCGGAGCCTCGCTCTCCCCCAAGCAACTCACGCCTGAACCCAAGGTCCTGCTTATCTGCAGCACAAGCATGTCTGGTGATAAGCCCGGCGATAAGATAAGGCTGCAGGCAGCCTCGCTGCTATCACAAACCTTTCCTCCAAGGCTGAGGAGTTCTGTGCCCCCCAAACACCCTCCCAGCAGCCTCCCTGCACAGCACATACGCAACCTCTCACTTTGATGAGCTTCAAACTCCAACTGCTGCTTCTCGTTTCCAAATCAGACAATTCACTAGATTCAGGGGAGAGGGAAGCAATAAGAATAAAAAAAAAAAAAACCACACAGAACAACAACTAATTTGTCTGTGGAAGCCTAGGAGCAAAACTGGGGGTGGGATAGAGGGAGAGAGGTGCACGGAGCCCGGGAGACGCACAGAATCCAGGAGGCGCAGGCAATCCGATTGCATTAGGCTGGCAATAAAAACTGGAATTGCTAATCATTGCTGCTCAGCCGACCTGAAAGAAGAGACGCCGCCGCCGAGGAAAACAAACCCACAGGATGCGAGCGTGGGGCATGTGGACTTCACCCGGGGCTGGCACACACACCTCAGCCTTCCTCGGATGACTTCTCCTCCTCCTCCTTCTTGCTGCCTCTCCTGGGCCTGTGCTGAGAGCCAGGGCTGAGCATCCCTCGCAGGGTGATGCTGCATCCCAGGGTGGGGAGACGGCTCTCGGGGCCACCCCAAAAGGTTGGCTCTCCCCTGGTGCCCATCCATGCCCAATCCCTTCTCCTTTCCACCTGAATCCATCCTGGTGAAGGGAGGAGATGGGGTGGATTGGCCCATTCCCAGCATCCACACCCCCATCTCCAGCAGAGCCAGCCTAGCCTTTCAAATAGAATCATAGAATCATAGAACAACCAGGTTGGAAGGGACCCATCGGATCATGGAGTCCAACCATTCCTATCAAACGCTAAACCATGTCCCTCAGCACCTCATCTACCCATCCCTTAAACACCTCCAGGGAAGGTGAATCAACCCCCTCCCTGGGCAGCCTATTCCAATGCCCAATGACCCTCTGTGTGAAAAACTTCCTCCTAATCTCCAGCCTAAATCTCCCCTGGTGGAGCTTGAGGCCATTCCCTCTTGTCCTGTCCCCTGTCACTTGGGAGAAGAATAGAAGGACTTGGGGGGAAAAAAAAAAAAAAAGACTAAAACAACCCCCACTCTGCTCTCCACACATGTTTGCCTCCCAGCATCGGTGCCAGGCTATAAATACCCAGCACTCCCTGTTCCGGCTGAGTAGTTGAGCAGGACCAGAGGGAAATTGCCCGGAGGCAATGCTGGAGTAGGGCACAGTGGCCAAAGGGCAAGCTGGACCTCACCAATGGTGGCCGTGCCAGTGCAGACAAGCAGGGGCGAGGCAGAGGAAATCCCCAAAGGGCCCCGGAGGCAGTGGGGTGGCTGCCAGGAGGGAGTGAAAGGCGGCGCTGATGGGCACTGGGGCAGCCTGCCAGGCAGGAGTGGGCACTGCAGGGAGCACAGCACCTCCCAGGGCCCCAGTGACACCGAAGGAGCAGAGCAGGAGGGGGGCAAGTGCAGGGAAGACCCCAATTTCAGGACATCCTGCTCCCTCAGTGGCCACAGAGCAGGATGCTGGCACTCAGAGGGATGCGGGGCCACGATGGGATGGGCAATGCCCAGTGCCCTCAGTGCCCCCAATGCCATGGAACAAGCACAGCAGGAGGGGGCAAGCACAGAGGAGACCCCCAATTTCAGGACATCCTGCTCCCTCGGTGGCCACGGAGCAGGATGCTGGCACTCGGGGGGATGCGGGGCCACGATGGGGTGGGCAATGCCCAGTGCCCTCAGTGCCATGGAACAAGCACAGCCGGTGTGGGGCAAGCACAGAGGAGACCCCAATTTCAGGACATCCTGCTCCCTTGGTGGCCACGGAGCAGGATGCTGGCACTCAGAGGGATGTGGGGCCATGACGGGGTGGGCAATGCCCAGTGCCTCCAGTGCCACAGAACAAGCACAGCAGGAGGGGGGCAAGCACAGAGGAGACCCTAATTTCCAGACATCCTGCTCCCTCGGTGGCCACGGAGGGGGATGCTGGCACTTGGGGGGATGCAGGGCCACAATGGGGTGGGCAACGCCCAGTGCCACCAGTGCCACCAGTGCCACCAGTGCCACCAGTGCCCCCAGTGCCATGGAACAAGCACAGCAGGAGGGGGGCAAGCACAGTGGAGACCCCAATTTCAGGACATCCCACCCCACATCTCTCCATCCCACACGGACGCCATAGCAGGTACCCACCCGCCCCAGAGCAGGACACAGGGTGCGATGACAGGGGGAGCAGCCCAGGGCAGGGGAAGCCCTTTGAGGTGCAGCCCCACCACAGGAGTGCAACCTCATTAGAGAGCAATTACAGCCTAATTATACGATGGGGAACACCCAAAGCCCGATCAGGAAATGGGATTGCTGGGTGCCAGAGAGTGCACGCGTGCACAGACGCACACACACATGTGCTCCCCGCGATGCCTCGGGAGAGCTCAGGAGAGGAGATGGGAGACGTCAGAGGGTGGCATCCAGCCTGAGAGGGGGCTCCGGCTTAAATCATAGAATCATTGAGGTTGGAAAAGCCTTCTACGCTCATCCAGTCTAACCATCAGCCCAAGGCCACCGTCCCGGCTAAACTATGTCCTCACGGTTTCCGAGCCTCTCCAAGGATGGAGACTCCCCCACTGTCCTGGGCAGCTTCTGACAGGGCTTCTCCACTCTTTCAGTAAAGAAATTGTTCCTAATATCCAAACTTTCTATACAACCTTTCTGCAAAGGGACCTAAACAGGCTGGAGCGCTGGGCAGAGTCCAAAGGAATGAGGTTTAACACGGCCAAATGCTGGGTCCTGCACTTGGGGCACAACAACCCTGAGCAGAGCTACAGACTGGGAGAAGTCTGGCTGGAAAACTGCCAGGAGGAGAGGGACCTGGGGGTGTTGGTCGACAGCCGACTGACCATGAGCCAGCAGTGTGCCCAGGTGGCCAAGAAGGCCAACAGCATCCTGGCTTGGATCAGAAATGGTGTGACCAGCAGGGCCAGGGAGGTGATTCTCCCTCTGGACTCAGCACTGGTGAGGCTGCTCCTTGAATCCTATGTTCAGTTGTGGGCCCCTCAGCACAAGAAGGATGTTGAGGCTCTGGAGTGAGTCCAGAGAAGAGCCGATGGGTCTCTTCCAACCTGGCTGTTCTATGATTCTATGATTCTAAACCTCCCCTGGCACAACTCGAGGCCATTTCCTCTCATCCCATCACTTGTTACTTGGGAGAAGGATCCTCCCGGTGCTGCCCAGCTTCTCCCCACCATCCTGCAGCCCCTCAGGGACAGTGGGACAGCCTGCACTGGACTGAGCCAGCCCTGCCCTCCACCACAGCAACCCCTGCATGCCAAAAACCCCAACATCTGAGCTCTGCCTCAGGGAGGAGCATCTTCATCCCACCAGTCCCATCCTCCTGCCCTTCCCTTGCCTCAAGCCAGCAGGGAGATGCTGGTGCTGAGTCCTGGTGCCACTGGGATGGGAGCTGGGGGTCCAGGAGTATCACAAAAAGAGTTGGGGGTCTACAATGAGGGGAGACCTCATTGCTCTCTCCAACTACCTAAAAGGAGGTTGTGGAGAGGAGGGAGCTGGGCTCTTCTCCCAAGGGACAGGGCTATGGTGGCACCTGGACCAGGGCCACGCTGCCACCTCAGGGACAGGGCAGCTCTGCTTTCATCCCCCCCGTGAGCCTGTGCCCAGGACGGCTCCTAACGGCAGGTGAACTTTAACCACATAAACAACATTCCAGCTGGCTCGCCGCCGGCACAACCCTTATCAGCGGAGGGCTAGCACAAGCCTGTCTGCAATCTGGAGCGGCCACCAGCCCTATCACCATGCCCAAGGACACTAGGGAAGGGGACAACTTGCTAGGAATATCATAGAATCATAGAATCATAGAACAACCAGGCTGGAAGGGACCCATCGGATCTTCTAGTCCAACCATTCCTATCAAAACACTAAACCAAGTCCCTCAAGACCTCATCCACCTGTGCCTTAAACACCTCCAGGGAAGGGGAATCAACCACCTCCCTGAGCAGCATATTCCAATCCCCAATGACCCTTTCCATGAAAAACCTCCTCCTAATCTCTAGCCTAAATCTCTCCTGGTGGAGCTTGAGGCCATTCCCTCTTGTCCTGTCCCCTGTCCCTTGGGAGAAGAGCCCAGCTACCCCCTCTCCACAACCTCCTTTCAGGTAGTTGTAGAGAGCAATGAGGTCTCCTCTCAGCCTCCTCTTTAGCCATCAAACCCTCCTGTGACAAAAGTTGGGGGACAAGGTCACAGCAATAGCAGTTTGCATCTAACAGGGAGGATGGGGACAGGACGCGCTGATGGTTGGTGAAGGGCCTGGCATCTCCTGGCACACGGGGAGAGACGGGAAATGAGCTCTCTCCTCCCCTCTGGGAACTCATCACCACGATTGCAACTGAGTGGTGGAGCCCGGAGGCCCTGGAGTTTGCACGTAGCTCTTGAAACTCTCATCTCCCTGACAAACCGGAGAGCAGCCGGCAGCCAGAACCCGAGCTCCAAGTGGCCCCCGCGAAAGGTCACTGCATTTGCACATTCACAAAACGTGTATTTTTAACAAAACGGAGGCAGGAGGAACTCTCACGCTCGCTCAGTAGCTCCGGGACGATGGGCATGTCCTGCCCATCCCTGCCCCAGCCTGGCATCCCCCAGACCTGGCAAGCTGGCACCACACAATTGGCTTCATTATAATCAGACGCAGGCGAAACCAGCAGATTTGTATCTCCTGCTTTTGCTTTCTGAGCCCTGAGGCTTCAAACAAATTCTCTGGAAGAATAAAGGCTGGAAAATTAGTTTCAGTGCATGGAGCAGATGGCCGGGGGGCTGGGGCTTTGAGGGACCTCATGCCCCCCAACCCCTAAGCATCCACAGCAAGAAGGGGAAGAGCTGAGCCCCCCACTAGGGCTGTAGGGGTCCTGGTCCCAAGGGCGTGGGGACAAGTGACAAGGGATGGTGACTCCAGGGACTGCGAGGATGGGGGTGAAAAGGGAGAGCAAGAGCCTCCAGCTGCGCTCAGGTCAGGTCAAGGATGCTAAAGCTGCAAGAGCTGCTGCCAGATGCACCCTGGCCTCATCCTGAACCCATCTGCTTCACCCAGAGAAGCACAAAAAGCCACAAACCCTCCACTGCCAAACCACCTGAGGATTTTCCACTGATGGAACTGCAGGGAGAGACGGGAGGGGTGGTTGGGCTGAGCCACCGGCATGAGCGAATAACCACGCTGAGCCCACGTGGAGCCACGGCCAGGCTCGTCCTCACCAGCCCCAACTTCGAATCCACCAGCTCTGGGCTGTAATTAGAATCATAGAATCATAGAACAACCAGGTTGGAAGAGACCCATCGGATCATCGAGTCCAACCATTCTCATCAAACACTAAACCATGTCCCTCAGGACCTCAGCTACCCATCCCTTAAACACCTCCAGGGAAGGTGAATCAACCACCTCCCTGGGCAGCCTATTCCAATGCCCAATGACCCTTTCTGTGATAAACTTCCTCCTAATCTCCAGCCTAAATCTCCCCTGGCGGAGCTTGAGGTCATTCCCTCTTGTCCTGTCCCCTGTCACTTGGGAGAAGAGCCCAGCTCCCTCCTCTCTACAACCTCCCTTCAGGTAGTTGTAGAGAGTAGCCCATCAGAGTACAGGCACCGCACCTCCACCCACCAGCTCAGCACCCATGGTGGAAAGACCTGGACCTCCCACCCTTGCCAGGCTCCTCCAAACCCTCCTGGGTGCCCAACCAGGACTGTGGGGTGAACAGCTGCCAGGGACGGTGCCAGTGGGATGGAGTTTGCAAGCAATTTCCCCCCCAGATATGGGATGCCCAGCATGCACACCACCTTCATCCTCACCTGGCACTCAGCACGGTCCCTGTGGGGGCCCCAGCATCCCAGGAAGGATGCTGAGTCCAGCACCTATTGCATCAGCGCCTACTACATCACCCAGGAGTGCAGCAGCAGCTCTGCCGCTCGAGCCGGTGCTCTGGGACCCGGTGAGTGCGGTGCTCGCCCTGCCAGCTCGTGCAGAACCAGCCGAGCAGGACTGGGAGGCAGCTGGTGCCAGACTGGTCTTGGCTGTCCTACCAGGTACCAACCAGAGATGGGAGCTCGGCCCACATCATCCTCCGGGTCTCCGGAGCAGGAGCGACACTCACCGGCTGCACCACGACCCAGGTGATGCCAGAACCCGCAGTCGGTAGCCACACACCTATTCCCAACACAGTGCTAAGTAGTCTTTACGTGGCAGTTGGTAGCCACACATCTAATCCCAACACGGTGCCAAGTAGCCCTTACCTGGCAGTTGGTAGCCACGCATCTAATCCCAACACAGTGCCAAGTAGCCCTTACATGGCAGTTGGTAGCCATGTACCTATTCCCAACACAGTGCTAAGTAGCCCTGACCTGGCAGCTGGTAGCCATGCATCTAATCCCAACACAGTGCTAAGTAGCCCTGACCTGGCAGCTGGTAGCCACGCATCTAATCCCAACACAGTGCTAAGTAGCCCTGACCTGGCAGTTGGTAGCCACGCATCTAATCCCAACACAGTGCTAAGTAGCCCTGACCTGGCAGTTGGTAGCCACGCATCTAATCCCAACACAGTGCCAAGTAGCCCTTACATGGCAGTTGGTAGCCATGTACCTATTCCCAACACAGCGCTAAGTAGCCCTGACCTGGCAGCTGGTAGTCACGCATCTAATCCAAACACAGTGCCAAGTAGCCCTTACCTGGCAGTTGGCAGCCACGCACCTATTCCCACTGTGGTGCCAAGTGGCCCTTACCAGGCAAGATGTTCCAGGCCCTGGCAGCACCGATGCTGAGGTGGCCGTGTTGCTGCTGCTGCTGGTGGTTATATAAAAAAGCCTTGGAGGAGAGCGCTGGCTCCAAGTTGTTGGCGACGACAGGCAGGGAGAGAGGAACAACAGCCTCCTGCTGCACACACAGCCCTGTCAGCAGCAGCAGCGGGAAGAAGATGGGTGCCGGAGCAGGATGCGGGAGGATGCTCTCCGCTCACGGAGCGAGCCGTGGGGACAAATCCAACCCCACTTCCCAGTCCCCCGGGAGCTTTGAGGATAGGGAAAGATGGTACCTGGGAAGAGGAGATGGTGAGAGCGCAAAGGGGCAGCCTGAGCCCTGCGTCGGCCGGATCCTGCTTCCCTGCTCCGAGAACAAAGGGCTGCACTGGAGAGGGCGGCCACGTAATTACCAGTGGGACTTGGGGGCTCGGAGCAGCTGAGCTGCCACCAGAGTCCTGCAGAGCAGGGATGACAACTCCGCTTTAAATAATGAGAGGAGCATCACGCGGCTCTTTTGAGACCCAGAAGGGTAGAAGAAAACCCTCGACTGCCCCGATCTGCCAGGCTGGAGCAGCAGGGCAAGCAGGGAGACGGGAGAAGGGGGATCATCACCAGCACAGCGCAGGGTGTTTATGACAGCATGCCAGGCGCACACAAAAGCCATCTCATTATCCCCTAATTAGTGCTTTGCCAGCTCCTGCAATTAACACTCATGCAAATGGCTGTTGCGGAGGTAAACAGAGGGTTAGAAGCACCCTCGAGAGGTGGGGGGGGCCTGGCAAGGCGCAGACCACCCATGGGCATGCACCGAAGAGCTGGTGGTGGCCCAGGTGCTGAGCCCAGGAGGGTCTGATCATAGAATCATAGAATCATAGAACAACCAGGTTGGAAGAGACCCATCGGATCATCGAGTCCAACCATTCCTATCAAACACTAAACCATGTCCCTCAGGACCTCATCTACCTGCGTCTTAACCGTATCCTTCTCCATCAGCCCCTCAGCTGCTCCAGGAGAACCTACCAGGATGCCACGCGCTGCACAGGAGCTGGAAGGACCTTGTGAGGCTGGTGGCACTGCCCAGAGCGTCCCAGAAGAGGGGGACATCCCCCAGCACCACACAGCAGGGAAAGGAGGAGAGACTTTCTCCCAAGCTCAACTTCAGAGCAGCCTGGACTCCAGGCTGTGGGTCCTGCCTGGAAGGTGGCCAAGCCACACCTCCCCCTGCACAGCAAAGGTGTTTATTCGAAAGTTGTCTCCTTTAGGAACATCAAAGGGAAAGCAGTCACCCAGGTCTTAAATGGTCTTTCTCCAGCTGACCCAGAAACGTGGATCAAGAGCCGTCTCATCCCTTAATTGAGAAGTTGGTGACTTTGAATCTTTATTAAAGAGCTTTAGTGAATTCGCAGATTAAGGGCACAAGCGGCCACGGCCACCATCCAACCTGATTCCCTGCATACCACGGCTGGAGCAGCCTCGCCCTGCAGCCCAGGGAGCCCTCGAGGGGCTTCACTCTGAAATAAAACCACAACCACCCTGGAAATCAGCAGGACCCCAACCTGCCTATGAGAAAACAACCCATTCCCAGGGTATTCTTCAGCTTCGGAGGCTGGAAGGAGCAGGCAGGGGGATGTCAGGCAATGTGTGCCCCATTCCTTCTCCCTGCAGGTCACCTCTCATAGAATCATAGAACAACCAGGTTGGAAGAGACCCATCGGATCATCGAGACCAACCGTTCCTATCAAATCATGTCCCTCAAGACCTCATCTACCTGTGCCTTAAACCCCTCCAGGGAAGGTGAATCAACCACCTCCCTGGGCAGCCTGTTCCAATGCCCAATGACCCTTTCCATGAAAAACTTCCTCCTAATCTCCAGCCTAAATCTCCCCTGGTGGAGCTTGAGGCCATTCCCTCTTGTCCTGTCCCCTGTCACTTGGGAGAAGAGCCCAGCTCCCTCCTCTCCACAACCTCCTTTCAGGTAGCTGTAGAGAGTAATGAGGTCTCCTCTTCTCCAGGCTAAACACCCCCAGCTCTCTCAGCCGCTCCTCATAGGTTCTGTTCTCCAGCCCCTTCACCAGCTTCGTGGCTCTTCTCTGGGCTTTCTCCAGAGCCTCAACATCCTTCTTGTGCTGAGGGGCCCACAACTGGACACAGGATTCAAGGAGCGGCCTCACCAGTGCTGAGTCCAGAGGGAGAATCACCTCCCTGGCCCTGCTGGTCACACCATTTCTGATACTCTGCCCCATCGTCCCACACCAGGGGATGCTCCACAGCGATGCCATGAACTCAGAGATGGTTTCACAGAGCAGAGCTGGCAGGACACAAGGAACTCACCTTCCCACCCCTTGGAGGGTCCTGTGGGGCGGTGGGAAGGGGCTGAAGCTGGCGCAGAGCTTCCCCAGGTGGGTGCAGGGCTGCCAGATCCCAGAAGTTTAAAAAAAAAAAAAAAAAACAAAAAAACCAAACAGGCTAAAGAGGATACGGCACATTCCTCAATGTACTATTCCTGCCTGCTGCGGCTTATCATGTTTCAAGCAAAGGAAAACAGAAAAGGGGGATGATACTACAAACGCTTGAGAGAGAAAGGAGCAGCCAAGGAGCTGTGCTTTCCCCTCCAGCCAGCAAAGGCTGGAGAAATCCCCAGCCCAGCTGCCTCCCAAGGGCACAGATGGAGCAGAAAACAACCCAAACCCCTGCCCCGCGGCCAAGGGCCCAGGGGATTAAGCCCCACGCTGCCCATTGGGGTGGATCTTTGTGCCTGATGGTGCCAGGCCTGGCTGCAGAGCCGCGTCTGGCACAGGGGGTGATGCTGGAGCATCCTCCCTGCATCGGGGAGCAGCCCGAGGGGCACGGCCGCTGCTGCCCTTGCTGTAAACCCCGCTCGATGCACTTCACCCCAGCGGTGCCAGGCGTGGAGCTCACCCTCCTGCCTGCTTCTGCCCGTCCCTCCTCATCTTTGCCAGCCCAGCGGCTGCTCCCGACGGTTTCTATGGGAACTCCGGAGGAAAACACGGATTCGAGCAAGGCCAGTGCCAGCCCTGGCAAGCCCAAAGCCAGGAGGCGAGCTGCCCCATCACGAGGACCCTGGATCAGGACGACTCTGGATCAGGACAGCAAAGACCCCTCACCACAGCCCCTCTCCCCAAGGGGACTGGGACCACCAGGGATGCAAAGCAGGGAGCCAGGATGGTACTGGTGGCCCTTGTGGTGAGTAGGGGGGTGCTGGGTTGCAACCCCACCAGCCAGAGGGGACAGGCTTTGCGCTCACCATGTGATTTTCAGCAAACGCTCAAGAATTTTAATGCCTCAGCTACCCCCTCTCTGGGAATCCTAATCCCAGCTCTGGCTCTGGGGGTGGTGATGGAGCCAGGCAGCCCCCAGCCTCGGCAGGGAAGGAGGCTCAGGACCACGCAGGGAAGCCCCAACCTCTCCTGGTGGAGAGAGAATCAGAGAATCATAGAACAACCAGGTTGGAAGGAACCCATCGGATCTTCTAGTCCAACCATTCCTATCAGATCCGAGCAGGATGGGAGCTCTCCCTCCCCCAAGCCCAACACCAGTGGGGTTCAGGGGAAGGAATCAGCGTGGCTGCACATATACAGTGTGTGTGCACATGCGTGTGCGTGGCTGAGCACCACAGGACAAGCCATACCGGTAGCTATGGGGCTGGGAACGGTCCCTGTTCCTACCCTGCACTCAGCCTCGGGGATGCACAGCGGGATGCAGACGCTCTTGACGCGAAGAAGTGGGAGAAACCAACGGGTGCTGCCGATTGCTGCCTGCAGAGCCAGCACACAGCGCCGCAAACAGCATCTCCTGCCTGGAAACACGTCTCCCCCAGCAAATGCCACCCTGGTTCCCTCTGTGTTCGGCCTCTAACAAGCCTATCTGCACCCTTTCACCCCCAGGATGGCCACGTACCCATTGCCCATCGCGGATTCCCTCCTGTTTCCTCGCACGGAGGGAGCACCCAGGGCTCCAGCAGCCATCTGGAGAGGGGGAGCTGGCCCCCAGCACCCATGGGATCGGGGATGCACAGCGGGATGCAGACCCTCTTGATGTAAAGAAGTGGGAGAAACCAACGGGTGCTGCCGATTGCTGCCTGCAGAGCCAGCACACAGTGCCACAAACAGCATCTCCTGCCTGGAAACACGTCTTCCCCAGCAAATGCCACCCTGGTTCCCTCTGTGCTTGGTCTCTATCTGTGCCCTTCCACCCCCAGGATGGCCACGTACCCCATGCCCATCGCGGATTCCCTCCCATTTACTCGCACAGAGGGAGCACCCAGGGCTCCAGCTGCCATCTGGAGAGGGCGAGCTGGCCCCCAGCACCCATGGGATCAGGGATGCACAGCGGGATGCAGATGCTCTTGACGTGAAGAAGTGGGAGAAACCAACGGGTGCTGCCGATTGCTGCCTGCAGAGCCAGCTCACAGCGCCGCAAACAGCATCTCCTGCCTGGAAACACGTCTTCCCCAGCAAATGCCACCCTGGTTCCCTCTGTGTTCGGCCTCTAACAAGCCTATCTGCACCCTTTCACCCCCAGGATGGCCACGTACCCCATGCCCATCACGGATTCCCTCCCATTTACTCGCACGGAGGGAGCACCCAGGGCTCCAGCAGCCATCTGGAGAGGGGGAGCTGGCCCCCAGCACCCATGGGATCGGGGATGCACAGCGGGATGCAGACCCTCTTGATGTAAAGAAGTGGGAGAAACCAACGGGTGCTGCCGATTGCTGCCTGCAGAGCCAGCACACAGTGCCACAAACAGCATCTCCTGCCTGGAAACAGGTCTTCCCCAGCAAATGCCACCCTGGTTCCCTCTGTGCTTGGTCTCTATCTGTGCCCTTCCACCCCCAGGATGGCCACGTACCCCATGCCCATCGCGGATTCCCTCCCATTTACTCGCACAGAGGGAGCACCCAGGGCTCCAGCTGCCATCTGGAGAGGGCGAGCTAGCCCCCAGCACCCATGGGATCGGGGATGCACAGCGGGATGCAGATGCTCTTGACGTGAAGAAGTGGGAGAAACCAACGGGTGCTGCCGATTGCTGCCTGCAGAGCCAGCACACAGAGCCGCAAACAGCATCTCCTGCCTGGAAACACGTCTTCCCCAGCAAATGCCACCCTGGTTCCCTCCGTGCTCGGTCTCTATCTGTGCCCTTCCATTCCCAGGATGGCCACATACCCCATGCCCATCACGGACTCCCTCCCGTTTCCTCGCACGGAGGGAGCACCCAGGGCTCCAGCCGCCATCTGGAGAGGGGGAGCAGGCCCCCAGCACCCATGGGATCACGGCACACGTCACGATGGCAGAGCCAGGCGATACGGATCGAACCCTGCAGAGAGAACTCAGCCCTCCCACGCCACAGCACAGCCCACAGTGGGGGGGATGGCAAAGCCCCCACAAAGAGGTGACGGAAGGGCTGATCCTCCCTCCGCAGAGGGGCACCACAGCCAGGTCGCCACCAATTCCCAAGGGAGGATGGCCTGGGGTGGCCGATCCAGCCCCTTCCGCCGGGGTTTAATTGACTCGTGGCGTATTTAATATTCGCCGTCATGTGATGAATCAGACCCTGTGCCTTCAGATCTAAGAGCGGCACAACAAAGCTGCGATTGACTGCTCGGGGCAGCGGTTCATGCATCGTCTCCGGCACCGCCAGCCACCCTCATGCATGGGGGGTCAAGCAGCCCTAGCAACTCACACGCAGCTTCGCATCCTTCGCTCTCCACCAAGGAGGGGGAGCCTGGCTCTCTGCTAACAAGCAGGCAGGAGCCGCAAAGCCCAAGGAAGAGCTCAAATCCCTGCGAAGCACCAGACACAGACATTTTGAGCTCCATCCATCTCAGCCCAGCCTGGTTGCCACCTCAGCAAAGCACCTGGCCATGGGGGCCAACTCAGAACTTGGGGGTCTGGGCCACACAAGCTCCTGTTCACCGTCATGGGGGTTTGGGGGTGCTGAGCCATGGGTCATAGAATCATAGAATCATAGAACAACCAGGTTGGAAGAGACCCATCGCATCATCGGGTCCAAACACTATGTCTCTCCTGAAGCTTTGGTGCAGCAGAGTCCAAGCTCAGAACACGAACCCACTGCAGGGACAGCTTGGGGGGTCACAACCCAGCACCCAAACCCACTGCGGGGACAGCTTGGGGTGTCTGGGGGCACAACTCAGCACCCAAACCAACCGCGGGGACAGCTCAGGGATCCTCATATTTCACCCAAAGCATATCGGGGGGGAAGGGGGAGCTTCATCCTCATCCCCTCAGGCAGCTGGGAGGTGCAGGTTCTGCAGCGCACCCTGCTCTGGGCATGGGGTGCACTCAGCGCACCCCACTCTGTGTCCATGGGGTGCTTTTGGGGCACCCTGTTTGGGGCATGGGGTGCACTCAGGGCACCCCACTGTGTCCATGGGATGCATTTGGGGCATGGGGTGCACTCAGAACAACCCACTGTGTCCATGGGGTGCGTTCAGGGCACCCTGTTTGGGGCATGGGGTGCACTCAGTGCAACCCACTGTGTCCATGGGGTGCGTTTGGGGCACCCAGTTTGGGGCATGGGGTGCACTCAGAGCACCCTGTTTGGGGCATGGGGTGCACTCAGCGCACCCCTCTGTGTCCATGGGGTGCACTCAGGGCACCCTGTTTGGGGCATGGGGTGCACTCAGCGCACCCCTCTGTGTCCATGGGGTGCATTCAGAGCACCCTGTTTGGGGCATGGGGTGCACTCAGCGCACCCTGTTTGGGGCATGGGGTGCACTCAGCGCACCCCTCTGTGTCCATGGGGTGCGTTCGGGGATGTATTTGGGGCATGGGGTGCACTCAACACACCCTACTGTGTCCATGGGGTGCATTCGGGGCAACCTGTTCTGGGCATGGGGTGCACTCAGGGCACCCTGTATGGGGCATGGGGTGCACTCAGCACACCCCACTGTGTCCACGGGGTGCATTTGGGGCACCCAGTTTGGGGCATGGGGTGCACTCAGAGCCACCCACTGTGTCCATGGGGTGCACTCAACGCACCCCTCTGTGTCCATGGGGTGCATTCGGGGCACCCCACAAGAGATGGGACACGCATCCCCCGCATCCCACTGTGTCCATGGGGTGCATTTAGGGCACCCCACAGGAGATGGGGACACCCCCCCCCCCCCCAACCCCAACACGGCTGCAGCACAGGTTCGTGTCCCCCCTTCCCCATCACACGGGATGATGAGAGGATGCTCTGCCGCGAGGAAGAGGAGGAGGAAGAGGAGGAGGAAGAGGAGAAGGAGGAAGGTAGCCGCGGTGCGGGCACTCACCGTGCGGGGAGGGCAGCGACCGAGCCCTCCCCCCCCCCCCCCTCCCGCTGCCTAGGGGCTCAGCATCCTCCGGGTCGGTCCCAGCCGGAGCCGAAGCCGCATCTCTGGCTGGAGCCTTTGCTGGGCATGCTCGGGGGCTGCCGAGCTGCACGTGATGCGGAGCTGGCACCGAGCACCGAGAGAGGAAAGGAGGAGGGGAGGGGGGGGAGCCCTCCCACCGCCCCCGCCCCGCCGCATCCCCCCACCCCGTTAGTCCCCCCGGGGCTCCGCACCGCCCGCCCCCTGCATCGCCTGGAGGATGGAGAGGGGAGAGCATCTCCATCCTGCATCCCCAGGGGAGCAGCCTGGGCTGCATCGCCAGCCCTCAACACCCTGAATCAATCGGGGGGAGCTCCCCCCCCACACTTCTGCATCACTTTGGGAGCCGCGACCCTGCTGCCCCCTCCCCATCCCTGCATCATTTGGGTGATGGGGACACAGACACCACACTGACCCCCCCCTTCCCTGCATCATTTGGGTGATGGGGACACACACCCCACACTGACCCCCCCATCCCTGCATCATTTGGATGATGGGGACACACACCCCACACTGACCCCCCCATCCCTGCATCATTTGGATGATGGGGACACACACCCCACACTGACCCCCCCCTTCCCTGCATCATTTGGGTGATGGGGACACACACACCAGACTGACCCTTTCCCCCCTACTCCAGCACCCCCCCCTCCCCCCGCATCATTTGGATGATGAGGGTCACACACACCACACTGACCTCCCCCTTCTCTGCATCATTTGGGTGATGGGGACACACACACCAGACTGACCCTTTCCCCAGCACACCCCCCCCACCACCACCACCATTTGGATGATGAGGGTCACATACATCACACTGACCCCCCCTTCTCTGCATCATTTGGGTGATGGGGACACACATACCACAATGACTCCCCCTTCCCTGCATCACTTGGATCCTGGGGGACAGACACACACCACACTGACCCCCCCCCCACCCCTTCCCTGCATCATTTGGATGATGGGGACACACACCCCACACTGACCCAACCTTCCCACATCATTTGGATGATGGGGACACACACACCACGCTGACCCCCCCCTTCCCTGCATCATTTGGGTGATGGGGACACACACACCAGACTGACCCTTTCCCCCCTACCCCAGCACCCCCCCCTCCCCCCGCATCATTTGGATGATGAGGGTCACATACACCACACTGACCTCCCCCTTCTCTGCATCATTTGGGTGATGGGGACACACATACCACAATGACTCCCCCTTCCCTGCATCACTTGGATCCTGGGGGACAGACACACACCACACTGACCCCCCCCCCCCACCCCTTCCCTGCATCATTTGGATGATGGGGACACACACATCACACTGACCCCCACTTCCCTGCATCATTTGGACGATGGGGACACACACATACTACATTGCCCCCCCCTTCCCTACATCATTTGGATGATGGACACACACACATACACACTGACCACCCCTCCCTGCATCATTTGGATGATGGGGGGACACACATCACACTGACCCTCCTCCTCCTCCCGCACACATCCTGCATCCCCAGGGGAGCAGCCTGGACCACGACACATGCCTGCATCCCCCTGCATCAACTGGGGGGAGCCACAACCGTCCTGTACCCTCAACCTTGTGTCACTTGAGGTGGTCCAGGACTGTGCAGAGCCTGGACCACAACATCCCCCTCCATTGCTTGGGGTTGGGGAGGGGACACCACGTTGTCCCCCCCTCCTCCTCCCACACACATCCTGCATCCCCAGGGGAGCAGCCTGGCCCACAATGCCAACCTGCACCCCCTTGTATCAATCTGGGGGAGCAGTGAATGTACTGTCCTATCCTGCATCACTTAGGGAAGATGCAATTTTGCAATCTGGACCACAACATCAGCCTGCACCCCCCTGCATCGCTTGGGGTTCTGGAGGGGACACTACACTGTCCCCCCACCCCCACCTCCTCCTGCACACATCCTGCATCCCCAGGGGAGCAGCCTGGACCACACACATCCCCCTGCATCCCACACTGCAACCCCCACTGCAGCACTTGGGGAGAGCTGCAACTGCACTGTCCTCCCCCTACAGCCCTTGGGGGTTGCAGCAGGGATTTGCGCTCATCCCCCACTCCCACATCCCAGCACCAAGAGGGCAGCCCAAGACCATGCTTTTCCACATCCCTCTGGGCAGAGGAGCCCATCAGTTCCCAGCCAGGCCCGTGGGACCTGCTGCAGTGGGTCAGGCAGCACCCTCAGGCTCTGTACCCCAGTCTCTCTGCCTGCAGGGAGGATGCAGCAGGACAGGCAGCAAAAACATCTCCATCACATCAACCACATCACATCCAACATCAACCACAGCTTGATCTCTGGACCACAAAGGCCATCACTGTGTCCCCCAGGCCGTGCTGAGAGTCAGGCAGAGCTGGCAGGACCCTTCCCCAGCCCTGCTCAGGCCCCCAGCCTTGGTCCTGGAGCAGGATGAGCCCAGGCTGCAGAGCTGGGTGCTTGCAGAGGTGCTGGGGAGCTGCAATTGCCAGTCCTACAGCAATGGCACCAAGTCCCGAGCCATGGCACTGCCCTACTTCTGCCTGTCCGAGCCAGCAGGCAGCACACCCAGAGGCTCAGACCCTGCTGCTCGCAGGGATCCTTCATCCTCCACAGTTGTGTGGGAGAGACGTGGGCTCTCCATGAAAAGCCGGCGGCTGCCCTTGATCCTATAATCCCCCCATTAGCCACATGGCATTAGGGGCTGGGGAGGGGGTGGCTTTCACTGGGTGCTCCTCTCTCCTTCCCCCACAGCGCAGGGCAAGATCCTCCCTCCCTGCCAACCCTTTCACCCCTAGTGCTATTGAAGCATCTCCTCTCCGAGGTCATTGTCCCCAGACCTTTGCGGGGGACTGGGGTGGCTCTGCACCCTCCTGCTGCCCAGGAGAACCCCGAGAGCTGAAAGCCAGCCTGGGAAAACCACGAGGAACTGGGAAGCTGTGCTGCTTTTGGGGAAGCCCCCCAGCTCAAGCAGGCAACCCCCAGTGCCAGCCACACGTGCATCCCAGCCCAACTCGGGGAGCAGTCGCTATTCCTGATGGAAATGGCCTCAAGCTCCACCAGGGGAGATTTAGGCTGGAGATTAGGAGGAAGTTGTTCACACAGAGGGTCATTGGGCATTGGAACAGGCTGCCCAGGGAGGTGGTTGATTCCCCTTCCCTGGAGGTGTTTAAGGGACGGGTAGATGAGGTGCTGAGGGACATGGTTTAGTGTTTGATAGGAATGGTTGGACCCGATGATCCGATGGGTCCCTTCCAACCTGGTTCTTCTATGATTCTATGATTCTATGAAACAAGGACTGTGATGCTGCTGCATCCGCTCCCAGCTGCATCTCAGCCCAAAGCTGCAGACGCCACAAGGCCTTTTCCTTGGGCAGAGGGAAAGAGGATAGAAAAGAGCCTTTTTCTGGGAGCACCCAGCCAGACCACAGGGTTGGGGTCAGCCCAGGTGAGAGGGTGCCCAGCAGCACACGCAGCCAGCGGTTCCTTCCCTGCAGCCGGGGCCTGCGCACGTGGGCAGCAACGTGCAGGGCACGCACCGCGGTGCCAGCCTCAATGCCACCTTGTGGGTGCTGTGGCAAAGGCAGGAGTCAGCGCAGCCAGGGAGAAGAGGAGCAGATCCGATGGGTCCCTTCCAACCTGGTTGTTCTATGATTCTATGATTCGGAGACCCCAACTCCAGCTCAGACCCGCTCCCCACCCCACTGGGTAGTTCCCAGCCCATGGAATCACCACCACGAGGAGTGCGTTGAGAGTGCAGTGGTGATGGCATTGGGGGCAAACGGCTCCTGCGAGGGAAAAGCATCACAGTCGTGCAGCTCCAACCTGATCGGGAGGTTCACTCCCGCAGCCCTCGCACTGCAAACTCTGCTGCCAGCGATGTCTGTGGCTGCGCGACTCGAACCTGGGGTTGCTTCAAGGACACCTTGGCTCTGCACTACGGATTAGACCGGATAATCCCGGTTCGTTCCTCTAGCTCTCAGCCCACCTTGAGATCTTTGCTCTCACTGGGTTTACTGCTGTCTGAGCACACCTAGAAAGCTCGGCGCGTGCCCGATAGGGACAGGCTCAAAGATCCTGCCTCAAACGCCCTCACCCAGCAGCACCCGGAGCCCTGCGTGACGTGAGGCAGCAGTGGGAGCTCAGACCGTCTAGACACCAGTATCACCTCACCAAGGTCCCAGTTCCTTGGCTGGAGGCAAGGAGGGGGCAAGAGACAATGGGAAACAACCTGCTGTGGTGAACCAAAGCACTTGGAGCGACGCCTGGGGCCAGATCCTCACTGAGTTACGCGTTTGGAGTTAGGCGTTTGCCCCACAGCCAGCTCTGTGCCCCAGGCAGCACATGCCCCAGGGACCCTTTGCCCCACTGAGCTCCTTCCCACAAGGGTTGGGTGCTGGGGGGTCCTGGGGGAAGCCCCCACTAAGCTCCAGAGGACCTTTCCCCGAGGAAATATGCAGGGAGGGGGCTGGCTGGCTCGCGCACACCACCCTGGAGCTCCCAGAGCCCTCAGCGGAGACATTTGCATCTGAAGGAGTGAGTGCAGGAGCTGCCTTGTGCACAGAGAAGGATTCACCTGTCTCAGCAGCACTGGTTGCAGGATCCAGGGGCAGGACACGGCTCAGAGCTGGGTTTGATCCCTGCTAATTGCACAGAGGGACTGGTATGATGGATAACCCCAGCCTGGCCTCAGCGCTTTGCTGGCATGAGCTTCATCCCTCTGCTAGAGCCTGAGCGTGCAGGGTTCCCTCATCACAGCATCCAAGCAGCCTCCGAGACACACACATCTACCAAACCCAACCGGTTGCTCCCTCTCCAGCCAGCAGGAGCTTCAATTTGTTCAGCTGCTGGGACCACGGGGCCATCACAGCCACGTCCAGTGGGGGACAAGGCACAGCAGGGTCGCAGACACCATCCTACCCACCACATCCCAACATGCACGGACCGCGTCCCCGTTCTCTAGCAAGTGCTGTGCTCCAGAGCCTCCCAAACCACATCTTCCCTGTCCTGGGCCTCCAGGAGGCTGGATGTGAGTATTTTGAATCATAGAACCACCAGGTTGGAAGGGACCCATCGGATCATCGAGTCCAACCATTCCTATCAAACACTAAACCATGTCCCTCAGCACCTCATCCACCCGTCCCTTAAACACCTCCAGGGAAGGTGAATCAACCACCTCCCTGGGCAGACTATTCCAATGCCCAATGACCCTCTGTGTGAAAAACTTCCTCCTAACCTCCAGCCTAAATCTCCCCTGGTGGAGCTTGAGGCCATTCCCTCTTATCCTGTCCCCAGCACTTGGGAGCAGAGCCCAGCTCCCTCCCAGACTCTCGAGCAGGAGGCAGAAGCCTCTCCCAGCAGCCCCATCTCACTTACTTGATGAAGTAGAGGCTCCCGTGCTCCGTGGTGTCCACCTCCCAGCCTCGGGGCAGCCCTGGAAGGACAGGACAGAAGCAGGGATCACCCCCTCTTGCCACACAACACAGCTCCTGCCCTCCCTGGGGTGTTGCAGACCCTTCTAGGGATCTGCAGTCAGATGGTTTGTGGTGTTTGGTGTGGCACCAAGGCTCCGCTTCACCAGGAGGAGACCCCTTGCGGCACGGGAGAAGACAGGAACACACGGACAGGGAGTCACAGGATAGTCATGACGGGAGATGACAGGAACACATGGACAGGGAGCCATGGGATGGTCTCGACACTCATGAGGTGCTACGTCACTTAGTGAGCAGCTCTCGTAGGCTCCAAGTGGGTTTCTCAAGAAGCATGAGATCCCTCCCCACCAGCATCAGGTCTCGGAGACCAGAGGGAGCCTCCCAGTGGAAGGAGACTCTTCAAGGCCTGCCAAGAACATCTCTCCAGCTAGAAACCCTGTGCCTGAGGGGTGCAGCATCACCTCGTGCATCGTTCAACAACTCCCAGTCGTCCCCTCAGCTTCTTGGGTCTCCTCACATTTCTGAGGGATTTTCACCCCTCACCTCCTGATCCTAACCAGTGTCTGGGGAGGACAGAGAGCAAATTCTGAGACCCAGGAACCACCCACCACCCCCTTACCTGCGCAGGAGAAGTGTCCGCTCTGGATGGCGTAGCCGGTGCCGGGGTGCACCCAGCTCGTGGACTTGGTTTCGTCGCTGTTGAAAGACAAAGTGTGAGGTTCTCATAGAATCATAGAACAACCAGGTTGGAAGGGACCCATCGGATCCTCCAGTCCAACCATTCCTATCAAACACTAAACCATGTCCCTCAGGACCTCATCCACCTGTGCCTTGAACCCCTCCAGGGAAGGGGAATCAACCACCTCCCTGGGCAGCCTATTCCAATGCCCAATGACCCTTTCTGTGAAAAACTTCCTCCTAATCTCCAGCCTAAATCTCCCCTGGTGGAGCTTGAGGCCATTCCCTCTTGTCCTGTCCCCTGTCCCTTGGGAGAAGAGCCCAGCTCCCTCCTCTCCACAACCTCCTTTCAGGTAGTTGTAGAGAATAATGAGGTCTCCTCTCAGCCTCCTCTTCTCCAGGCTAAACACTCCCAGCTCCAGCACCCAAGGGGCCGGGGGAGCCCCCTTCCCATTGCCAAGGAAGGGGTTTTGCAGCACAGCTTGACTTTCCCAGCCAAAGGGAGGGAAAGAAGGGATTTTAGGGAAAGAGGGGAACGGCATCCATCAGGGGTGGTGATTTCCAAGGAAAGAGAAGCAGAGGCAAAGGAGAGATGTCCATGAGTGACAGCAAAGCAGCCTCACGCAGAGGTTGCAGAAGTGGGTAGCAATTTTTCTCATCCCAGATTAAGCCCCCCAGCCCCCTAACTATGCACCCAGCTCCCCCCACACCCCAACTTAAGCCCCCTCCGTGCCAGCCGCCCAGCAGGACCGTACTTGATGAAGAAGATGCGCCCGTCCCCGCAGACACCGTAGGTCCACCTGCCCGGCAGGTCCAGCCAGTCGATGTCATCCCCCACGGACATGGGGACAGGGAGGAAGGGACTCAGAGAGGAGGCTCGGGAAGCGCCAACCAACTCCCGATTCCACCCTCCCCACCAGGAGCAACCACTTGCTCAGCTCAGACCTTCCACCCAGACTCTGTTCCCTGCAAATAACCAAGGAGGGAGGGAAAGGGAAAAAAAAAACCCAACCAAACCCATCAAGTTAACCCTCTCTGAGCCGGGTTGCCACCCCGCCTGTGAGCTGGGGTTCAGAGGGCATCCTCCCAGCGCCACGCACGGCTCTCGGAATGACTCTTCGGGGCTAGCCCGGCACAGCTTCCTGCACTGCCTACTCGCTGTAATTACCGTCTATTAACTCGGGGTGAGTAATTATGGTGTTGTTACTTCCCTCTCCTGTTCGGTTTTAAACAACGTCAACCCCTACTCCCTGTCTGATCCAGCGGCCAAGCCGAGGAGGCGGAATGTAGGGCACCCTGATGACTATCGGCAGCCCTCTCGGAGCTGCCCACTGGGTATTTTCTCTCTGCTTGTTCTCAGCCGTCAATTAAATGGTGTTTAAGGAGAAAGGTGGGGTCTGGGAGGCACCTGGGCTGCTTGACTGGGAAGGAGGCGACTGCCCTCGTGCCTCAGCGGCGCCTTTGCCAAGCTTTGTAAGGGAGAAAAGTGCTTGGTCAGGAGAGGCCTGAGAGCTGGAGAGAAAGGAGTTGGATCCCAGAGGGGGGAGGAAAGGGCTTATCCTGCTGAGATGAAATGAAGTCATAGAATCATAGAACAAGCAGGTTGGAAGAGACCCATAGGATCATCGAGTCCAACCATTCCTATCAAACACTAAACCATGTCCCTCAGGACCTCATCTACCCGTCACAGAATCATGGAACGATTTGGATTGGATTGCATTGGATTGCATTGCATTGCATTGGGTTGGAAGGGACCTCAAAGCCCATCCAGTTCAATCCCTGGGACACCTCCCACTGGATCAGGGGCTCTAAGCCCCATCCAACCTGCCCTTGAACCCCTCCAGGGATGGGGCAGCCACCCCTGCTCTGGGCAACCTGGGCCAGGGCCTCCCCACTCTCAAAAACCAAAACATTTCTTCCTAAGATCTCATCTCAATCTCCCCTCTTGCAGCTGAAAACCATTCCCTCTCATCCCATCCTTGCCCTCCCTGATCCAGAGCCCCTCCCCAGCTTTCCTGGAGCTCCTTTCAGCGCTGGAAGCTGCTCTAAGGTCTCCCTGGAGCCTTCTCTTCTCCAGGCTGAACAACCCCAACTCTCTCAGCCTGTCCTTGTACAGGAGATCATCTCCGTGGCCTCCTCTGGATTCACTCTAATCGATCCCTGCCAGGATTTGGGGAAAGCAGTTCACCCGAAGCCTCAGGAAGGCTAATCCTAAACTCTTTGAACTATTCGGTAGGAAAACCCACAGCTGGTTGCTCCTAGTGAGCACATCAGGAGAGCATCCAATAGGACTCAGAGCAGCAGAGAGTGATGTTGTGGTCCTGGGCACTGGTTCACCCCAAGAAGCTTTGTTTCATAGAATCATAGAACAACCAGGTTGGAAGAGACCCATCGGATCACCGAGTCCAACCATTCCTATCAAACACTAAACCATGTCCCTCAGGACCTCATCTACCCGTCCCTTAAACCCCTCCAGGGAAGGTGAATCAACCTTTTTTCATGGGGAAAAAAATGCTTGGCTACAAACCATGGGCTGAGCTCTTGTTTAGCACTGATGTGGCTTGAGGACTGCACAGACAAGCAGGAGCTTGGACCCCTTGTGCCTGCAGCCCTGGGGGAGCTCGGAGCACGGAGCATTACGTTATGCCTTGGCTTTCGGAAAGATTGGGCTTTCTGCCCACGATCAGGGGTGGAACAGGGATGGTGTCATGCCAAGCCTGCCCCAGGCAGGTTACGGTCACACGGGGGTGACCGGGGAGTTGCCACCCTTTATCTCGTTACCATCTGTGAACCCGACTGAGCTTAACCTCAGCCACCACCTGATTAAGGACCGCGGCAACTCCCGGGCTTGGGAGCTGCGATGCATCCCGAGGAGCCAAACCACAGAGGAGAATCTCATCTCCATCGTGGGTTTGGGGAGTAATCCCCATGTTCAGCCCTAGCTGGGAGACGGCTTGTGGCTGATGCTGATTCAAGCCAAAAAATAAAGATTTATAAAGTCAAAAGTGGCATGAGATTCATTCCTAAACTGCCTTGATCCTATTTTAGAACCAGGGGAGGCACCGACCATGCATCCTCCCATCCTCCATCCTTCATCTCTGCCTCTGCAGCTGCTGGAAAATGGGTTTTTCTTTACAAGGAGCAGCCTCTAAACTATCTCGCAGCTCACACACGGCATTAATCCTCAGCACAAACGTTTCGGGGTCAGCGAGAGGCTTCAGGCACCGCTCGTGCAGCTCCTCTGAGACCTCCCCATCAGCAGCTTTCAGGTCTCAGCTTTCAAAACCGACATTGAGTTATTTATCCCGACGTGAATCAGAAACTGTAAGAGAACCAGAACCAAACGAGCTCACCCTGCAGCCCCAGAATTAGGAGCTCCTTGTGTGCAGCCCTTACCTTCCTGAGAACTGGATGATTTTCGGAGTCCCTTCCAACCCAAACTATTCCACGATTCTGTTCTGCAACTCCCCAAATCTCTCCAATTACCCCTGATGCAGTGGGAGGTGTCCCTGCCCCTGGCAGGGGTGGGACTGGATGGGATTTGAGGTCCCTTCCAATCCAACCCAAATCATTCCATGGTTCATAGAATCATAGAACAATCAGGTTGGAAGAGACCCATCGGATCATCGAATCCACTATCAAACACTAACCCATGTCCCTCAGCACCTCATCCACCCGTCCCTTAAACACCTCCAGGGAAGGTGAATCAACCACCTCCCTGGGCAGCCTAGTCCAATGCCCAATGACCCTTTCTGTGAAAAACTTCCTCCTAATCTCTAGCCTAAATCTCCCCTGGTGGAGCTTGAGACCATTCCCTCTTGTACTGTCCCCTTGTCCCTTGGGAGAAGAGCCCAGCTCCCTCCTCTCCACAACCTCCTCTCAGGTAGTTGTAGAGAGTAATGAGGTCTCCTCTCAGCCTCCTCTTCTCCAGGATAAACACCCCCAGCTCTCTCAGCCACTCCTCATAGGGCCTGTTCTCCAGCCCCTTCCCCAGCTTTGTGGCTCTTCTCTGGACTCTCTCCAGATCCTCAACATCCTTCTTGTGCTGAGGGGCCCACAACTGAACACAGGATTCAAGGAGCAGCCTCACCAGTGCTGAGTCCAGAGGGAGAATCACCTCCCTGGTCCTGCTGGTCACACCATTTCTGATCCAAGCCAAGATGCCATTGGCCTTCTCGGCCACCTGGGCACACTGCTGCCTCATGGTCAGTCGGCTGTCAACCAACACCCCCAGGTCCCTCTCCTCCTGGCAGTTTTCCAGCCAGGCTTCTCCCAGTCTGTAGCTCTGCATAGGGTTGTTGTGCCCCAAGTGCAGGACGCGGCATTTGGCCGTGTTGAACCTCATCCCATTTGACTCAGCCCATGGATCCAGCCTGTTTAGATCCCTTTGCAGAGCCTCCCTACCCTCCAGCAGATCCACACTTCCACACAGCTTTGTGTCATCTGCAACATTCTACAATCTGATCCTAAAAGATTTCTTTCTTTCTCCTGAAACCCCCAGGGAGGGAGGTGTTTCCCAGCCCAGACCTCTTCCCGAGGTCCCTATGGCAATTCCAGGGGATGGACCCATCAGACAAAGCCCTCAGGGTAAATAACGCTCTTGGAGGCCTTGGTAGGACCTTCAGCCAAGAATCCTGAGCAGCTCCAGGCTCTCTCCTGCCAGGTAAATAAATCAGTTTTTATTACTTTTCACAAGAGAATGTTTTCCCTCTGTTTCGTTATATCTTAATCCAATGGAAATTCAAAGGGGAAATACCATCAGGCCATTTTGTTTTCATTTGGTTTAAAATCCTTTTAAAAGCTCTTTGTTCGCAACCGCCGGGGTTAGGAAGGAAGAGCAGGGCAAGCAGGCGCTGACAGAAGTTTTCTTCTCAAACCCACCTGTGCTCGGAGCTCCTACAGATGGTCCCACAGAGGCTCCCACTGCATCATTTTGATAGGAATGGTTGGACTAGAAGATCCGATGGGTCCCTTCCAACCTGGTTGTTCTGTGATTCTATGATCAGGCACCTCTGCTCCATGCACCGTGTCCTTCCTTTAACAGGGACACGGAGGGAAAAGGAAGCCACTGACCTCCCGCAGAACCATCCTGAATGAGTGGACAAATGAATTTGTGTCAGGATTGAGCACAGAGAAGACATGGAGAAGCTCAGTAGATTTGTTTAATTGGAGGAGACCTCAAAGCCCACCCAGTTGCATCCCTGCCATGGGCAGGGACACCTCTCACTGGATCAGGGGCTCCAAGCCCCATCCAACCTGCCCTTGAACCCCTCCAGGGATGGGGCAGCCACCCAAGCTCTGGGCAACCTGTTCCAGGGCCTCCTCATCCTTACAGCAAAACATTTCTTCCTAAGATCTCATCTCCATCTCCCCTCTTGCAGCTGAAAACCATTCCCCTCATCCTCTCCCTGCCCTCCCTGATCCAGAGCTCCTCCTCAGCTTTCCTGGAGCCCCTTTCAGCACTGGAAATGGCTCTAAGTACTCTCTGGAGCCTTCTCCAGGCTGAACAACCCCAACTCTCTCATCCTGTCCTCATAGAGGAGATGCTCCAGCCCTTGGATTATCTCCATTGGACTCTCTCCAACAGCTCCATGTCCTTCCTGTGCTGAGGACTCCAGAGCTGGACACAAAGGCTCCAGGTGGGTCTCACCAGAGCAGAGGAGAGGAGCAGAATCCCCTCCCTTGTCCTGCTGGTCCCACTGCTTTAGATGCATCTGCAAAAACCCACTCCAGGTCATCGGGCCCCTCAGCACAAGAAGGATGTTGAGTCTCTGGAGAGAGTCCAGAGAAGAGCCATGAGGCTGGTGAAGGGGCTGGAGAACAGGCCTGATGAGGAGCGGCTGAGAGAGCTGGGGGTGTTTAGCCTGGAGAAGAGGAGGCTGAGGGGAGACCTCATTACTCTCTACAACTACCTGAAAGGAGGTTGTGGAGAGGAGGGAGCTGGGCTCTTCTCCCAAGGGACAGGGGACAGGACAAGAGGGAATGGCCTCAAGCTCCGCCAGGGGAGATTTAGGCTAGAGATTAGGAGGAAGTTTTTCACAGAAAGGGTGATTGGGCATTGGAATAGGCTGCCCAGGGAGGTGGTTGATTCCCCTTCCCTGGAGGTGTTTAAGGACAGGTAGATGAGGTCTTGAGGGACTTGGTTTAGTGTTTGATAGGAATAGTTGGACTAGAAGATCCGATGGGTCTCTTCCAACCTGGTTGTTCTATGATTCTATGATCGTCCACCTTCTGGAGACGAGTGGCTCCTGGCAATTCCAGGGGTACCGGGTCACCCTTGGGTGTGAGACACTGGTTTGGTCAGAAGGATTTCACCTACCGACATGCCAGGACCAGCCTGGCACCACGGTCCCCGCAGAGCAGCCACCAGCGGCCACCTCCTTCGCTTGGAGCCACAGTGGGAGCACGCAGAGAACAAAAGGCAGAGGCAAGAAAACACGCGGAAAAGGGCTGTGCCGGGCGAGGAACGGCTTAGTTGTGGTCAGGGAGGACTTCTGGCCTCAGCTGCTGCTTGACACCCAGCTCCCAGCCCATCGTAGGTGACCTGCCCTGCCAGGGAAGGCAAACGGAGGCTGAGGAAGTTTCCCGCGTGAAGCCCTGGTGGGTCAGACGTTAGGAATGCCACAAAACCGGGCGTTTCGGCACAGAAAGGGATGGTTATTGCACTCGCTTCATATTTACCTGTCCCGCCCTGCTGCTCGCTCCGGAGCGAGGTGACAGAGCACCTCGAGGCCACCACAGAGGGATGGGTGGGATGGACTTTGCAGGGGACACAGCCAAGGGACCCACTCAGGGTAGTGGTGGTGTCCCCAGGCAGCGTTTGTGGCTGCGCTGCTGTACAGTTCTGGCACCATCTCCTGGACAAAAGCTTCCCCAGTAACCAGACCAGAAATTCAGTCGCAGGGAGAGTCGGCCAGAAGCTTCATAGAATGATCAGGTTGGAAGAGACCCACCGGCTCATCGAGTCCAACCATTCCCATCAAACACTAAACCATGTCATAGAATCATAGAACATAGAACAACCAGGTTGGAAGAGACCCATCGGATCATCGAGTCCAACCATTCCCATCGAACACTAAACCATGTCCCTCAGGACCTTGTCTGCCCATCCCTTAAACCCCTCCAGGGAAGGTCTCTTCCACCAGACCCAACCTGATGCTCCCTGAGGTGTGTGTTGTACCTCTCTCCCAGCTGTTAAAAAGACAACAAACTGCAGTCTGTGCCCTTTATCATGGAATGGGTTGAACTAGAAGGGACCTTCAAGATCCTTCCTCCTGGTTCCACCATGTGGTGCCCATCTAACCACACTGGGGACACGGTAACCACCACCCCACTGGGCTTTGCAGCACCAAGGTAGAAGAATGGTTTGAGTTGGAAGGAATCTTCAAGCTCACGTCCTTCCTCCCGGTTCCTCCCCAGGTGCCCATATAACCACACTGGGGACATGATCATAGAATCATAGAACAACCAGGTTGGAAGGGATCCATCAGATCATCGAGTCCAACCATTCCTATCAAACACTAAACCAAGTCCCTCAAGACCTCATCCACCCATCCCTTAAACACCTCCAGGGAAGGGGAATCAACCCCCTTCCTGGGCAGCCTATTCCAATGCCCAATGACCCTTTCTGTGAAAAACCTCCTCCTAATCTCCAGCCTAAATCTCCCCTGGTGGAGCTTGAGGCCATTCCCTCTTGTCCTGTCCCCTGTCACCTGGGACAAGAGCCCAGCTCCCTCCTCTCTACAACCTCCTTTCAGGCAGTTGTAGAGAGTAATGAGGTCTCCTCTCAGCCTCCTCTTCTCCAGGATAAACACCCCCAGCTCTCTCAGTCGCTCCTCATAGGTTCTGTTCTCCAGCCCCTTCACCAGCCTTGTCGCTCTTCCCTGGACTTGCTCCAGAGCCTCAACATCCTTCTTGTGCTGAGGGGCCCAGAACTGGACACAGTATTCAAGGAGAGGCCTCACCAGTGCTGAGTCCAGAGGGAGAATCGCCTCCCTGGACCTGCCCATCACTCCCCTGGGCTTTGCAGCATCAAGGTAGACAGGAGCACGCTGCTCCCTCTTTGCTTTCCCACCTCAAGCACCGAAACCACTAATCAAGCCTAATGAAAGAGCTGCTAAGCCAAAAAAAAAAAATCCCTAATTGCTTCGTATTCTTTATAGTCTGGTTGGAACCTGCCTCCTATCATTGGAGAGATGGTGGCAGGGGACGCCGCTGCTGGGAGCTGCTCCAGGGATCCTACCTGGCTGGTAACTCCAGAGCCGAGACACCCAGACTGCAAGATGATGTTTAAACAGCCTTTTATCACCAATGTGAGTATCACATTTACCACCAGGCACAGCACCCACTGCTCCTACAGCCGCACCGGCAACTCCAACGCTTGTTACCATAGGTCCCACCAAGCCAGCATGAGAGAAGGTGCCAGCAAAACATCCCTCCAGCTCTAGGAGTGAAATCTTTCTAATCTGGTCCTGCTTCCCCTTCGCCAGAAGCCTTTGCTTAACCTCAGACCTGACCTAAATTCTCACAGCAACCTGAAACAGCAAACCTAAAACAAGAAGGACTGGAACAGGTCGCCCAGAGCAGTGGTGGCTGCTCCATCCCTGGAGGGGTTCAAGGGCAGGTTGGATGGGGCTTGGAGCCCCTGATCCAGTGGGAGGTGTCCCTGCCCATGGCAGGAGTGGGACTGGATGGGCTTTGAGGTCCCTTCCAAGCCAAACCATTCCACAATTCTAGGATTAGCCTGGTGCATGAAAAGAAAAAGAGGGAAGGTGCTGAATCCAAATGTCTCCAATGAGTCTTTGTTTCTTCTCAGCACAAAGTCCCTGCAAGAGACCTGGGCTGCATCCCAGCCACTCTTTGCATGCAAAAGAGCTGCAGTCGGAGGCTGTTTTTGGTTCCTGGTGAAGTGCCCAGTCTCTCAGTGCAGGGAAGGCAGGCAGCCGGCATTTCCCACAGGGCAAGGAGCAGCTCGTGGCAGGTGTCACGCAGCAGTGGAAGGAGGAAGAGATGCTCCAGAGCCACGTTAAACACGCTGCTTCCATTACATGAACCCCCACAACCATTTTCCAAGCAAGACGTCTTTGCTTTGCTCCATGCATCGTTTGTTTTTCACAGCTCTATTCCCTAAAGACAGGATTTCAGATTTTCTACCATCCAGCAGCTGCCCAGGCTGCAGCCATGAGAATCAGACTGGTTTAGGCTGGAAAGGACCTCAAAGCTCAGACACTTACACCCCTGCCGTGGGCAGGGACACCTCCCACTGGATCAGGGGCTCCAAGCCCCCTCCAACCTGACCTTGAACCCCTCCAGGGATGGGGCAGCCACCACCAGCAGGAATGTCTCCTCAGCAGCTCTGTGACACCAGGAATTGGGTAGCACAAACAAGGTTTTGTCCCTGTGCTGAGACTCCTTTCCACAGCCACTTCAGAGCCTTCAATCCAGCCCATTAGAGCCAGATCACAGAATCATATAATCACCAGGTTGGAAGAGACCCACTGGATCATCAAGTCCAACCATTCCTATCAATCACTAACCCATGTCCCTCAGCACCTTGTCGACCTGTCCCTTAAACACCTCCAGGGAAGGTGAATCAACCACCTCCCTGGGCAGCCTATTCCAGTGCCCAATCACCCTTTCCATGAAAAATTTTTTCCTAATGTCCAGCCTGAACCTCCCCATGTGGATCTTGAGGCCATTCCCTCTCATCCTGTCCCCTGGCACTTGGGAGAAGAGTCCAGTTCCCTCCTCTCCACAACCTCCTTTCAGGGAGTGAGAGAGCAATGAGGTCCCCCCTCAGCCTCCTCTTCTCCAGGCTAAACACCCCCAGATACCTCAAAGGACACAACCCTAAGTAGGGATTTTGTTGGATTATTTTCTTTTTTTCGCAGAGAGCAACACACCCAGTGCTTGCAAGAGGGAGAATGGAGAAGAGAGCTCAAGTGGCCAGCAAAACGCCGCATCCTGAGAACAACAGAGAGCAAGGAAAGCCGGGAACATCCAACGTGCTCCTCCAGCTGGGGCAGCTACAAAGCCTCCAGTGTTTTATCACTAACAGTCTTATCGCAAGCATTAGCAGGAAGGCAGATGGATGCAGGAGGGCAGATGGAAGCTTCCTGCTAATGAGCTCTAATGCTTTATACCCTGGCGACTAATGGGCAGCTTTTACGAGGCTTCATTTTCCCCCCTCACCTCCACACAGACTGAAATAAATCTGGGATTATATCCCAGTTCCAGCCCAGCAGGTCAAGGCTGGGAAGCAGCAGAATCTCCCAGGAATCACTTCATGACTCGATGTCACTGCCTTCTCCTGCCCCTGCCAGCTTCAGAGGGAACTGGCTCTTGTGGGATTAAACCATCTCCGCAGCAGCTCTGCTTTGCACGTGGCCTTTTAGTGGATGCGAGGAGCAGCGACTACAAAAATAGCAGCTTATTTTACTCCCCACGTGCTCTGCTGACAAACAAATGAGGTCCCAGGGAGAAGACGCAGCTCTAACACGGATAAATTGTCAGCTAAACTCTGACTGCAGACCTCGGCGCTGATAGAACAGAGCAATCCCAGCAGGACCTCTACATTCCAGATGGCATTTGGATGCGCTGCCAGACACGCAGCAGCTCTCCTTCAGTGAACTATAATTCTTGAAGCTATCGCAGAGAACGAAGAGAAATCACAACGATTATTTTTAAAGCAGATTTCAGAGCCAGCAGAGCAGGGGAATTCGACTTTCGATGACGACTGCGCTTCACAACTGTGTTTGTTGCGTGAAGCTTTGCTCCATTTCAAACCAAGTCCCACAGGGAGCTCAGAAAATGTTTTTCCTTGTGTAATCCAGCAGTTTTCTCCCCAGGACTCAGGAATAAGTACGGCACCATGGTGGTTTAGAGACACCTGGATGTGATGTAAGCACAGGGTGAAACAGCTTGTGCTGTATGAGAGAAGCAAAGAGCGTATAGTACCATAGAATCATAGAACAACCAGGTTGGAAGAGACCCATCGGATCATCGAGTCCAACCATTCCTATCAAACACTAAACCACGTCCCTCAAGACCTCATCTACCTGTCCTTAAACACCTCCAGGGAAGGTGAATCAACCACCTCCCTGGGCAGCCTATTCCAACACCCAATGACCCTTTCTGTGAAAAACTTCCTCCTAATCTCCAGCCTAAATCTCCCCTGGTGGAGCTTGAGGCCATTCCCTCTTGTCCTGTCCCCTGTCACTTGGGAGAAGAGCCCAGCTCCCTCCTCTCCACAACCTCCTTTCAGGGAGTTGTAGAGAGCAATGAGGTCTCCTCTCAGCCTCCTCTTCTCTAGGCTAAACCCCCCCAGCTCTCTCAGCCGCTCCTCATAGGGCCTGTTCTCCAGCCCCTTCTCCAGCCTCGTGGCTCTTCTCTGGACTCACTCCAGAGCCTCAACATCCTTCTTGTGCTGAGGGGCCCACAACTGAACACAGGATTCAAGGAGCAGTCTCACCAGTGCTGAGTACAGAGGGAGAATCACCTCCCTGGACCTGCTGGTCACACCATTTCTGATACAAGCCAAGATGCCTTTGGCCTTCTTGGCCACCTGGGCACACTGCTGGCTCATGTTCAGTCGCTGTCAACCAATACCCGCAGGTCCCTCTCCTCCTGGCAGTTTTCCAGCCAGACTTCTCCCAGTCTGTAGCTCTGCTCAGGGTTGTTGTGCCCCAAGTACAGGACCCGGCATTTGGCCGTGTTAAACCTCCTGCCATTGGACTCTGCCCAGCGCTCCAGCCTGTTAACCACCCCAGTCCTGAGCTGTACTAACCAGTTTCCTTCAATGCATGAACTAAAAAACAAATAATACAACACTCTCTGCCCAAAACATCACTCCAGAAACAGCATGATCGACCCGTGACCCTTGAACTCATTCCAGAGATTCCTATGCCATGACCACGTCACACATGAGACACTCGTCATCATCAGTATCTAAGGAAGAAGTTAATCAGCAGGGTTTCACCTGAGGCCAAAATCCTCTCAGCCAGGCTGGCTTCATTCCACAGGGAGCTCCTAGGAACCTCTGGAAAAGCAGATTTGTGCCTGCAAATCCCTCCAAGCACCTTCACCCTCTAATGCTTGGACACAAAGCTTGTCTTGTTGCTGTCTCGGAGTGCTCAGCCCCAGACAAGGGGCACAACAACGTGGGGAACGTTCATTCCAGCTTCACGCTCATGGAAAATTGCCAAAATCATGGTATTCCTTAGTTGAAAAAAGCACAGTGAAAAATACAGCTTTACACAACAACAACAAAAATATCCTTCGTTAAATATAATTATGCTGGGTAATGCTGAGTAGGATGAAGTGCCTCTGGGCACTGCCACCTCTCCTGGATTCTGAACTCCTTGCTCATTTTACTGTGACTCATTAGAACGTAAACAAGGGAACAATTCACTCACTGCATCACAGGGCAATGCTACCTGGCAGAATATAGGGAAGCACTCCAGCTCATCTCAAATTGACAACTGATCAATTGTTCAATGCCCAATCCCTGGAGAGGTTCAAGGCCTAGTTGCATGGAGCTTTGATCACCCTGATCCAGTGGGAAATGTCCCTGCCCATCAAAGGGTTGGAACCAGATGGCCTTTGAGGTCCCTTCTGACCTACATCATTCCACGATTCTTAGAAGGAAACTCCCCAAACTTGTTTCAGTGAAAGCCTGAAAATACTTACCCCTCCACCCCAGTTTTAATATTTAAAGTTATGCTGACCCATGGTGAGAAAATTGAATGACAGAATCATAGAACAACCAGGTTGGAAAAGACACACCGGATCATCGAGTCCAACCATTCCCGTCAAACACTAAACCGTGTCCCTCAGCACTTTGTCCACCCGTCCCTTAAACCCCTCTAGGGACAGAGAATCAACCCCCTCCCTGGGTAGCCTCTGCCACTGCCCAATGACACTTTCCATTAAAAACTTTTTCCTAATGTCCAGCCTGAACCTTCCCTGGTGGAGCTTGAGGCTCCCAGGACCCTCTTGTCCTGTCCCTTGGGAGAAGAGTCCAGCTCCCTCCTCTCCGCAACCTTCTTTCAGGGATTTGGAGAGAGCAATGAGGTCTCCCCTCAGCCTCCTTCTTCTCCAGGATAAACACGCCCAGCTCTCTCAGCCGCTCCTCATAAGGCCCTTAAACTCGGAGCTGAACGCTTCAATAGGAAATATTGAAATAAGAAGCTTCAAGTAAGAGCAATAGAAGGTTACCAGCCGTGCTCACACTGAGCCAACACTGAATCTGAACACAAGCGCTGGCACCTGCACACTCTATTTAATTTAAAAGCTTCATCAGGATAAGGACTCCTCACACTCACTGCTTTGAAAGGGAATTCACAGGGATGCCTTCCTATCAATTACCATAACTGCCTCCTAAACACCAAATGGGATAAAAATATGTTTAATACTCTCAGTGCAAGCACATGAATCATAGAATCACCAGGTTGGAAGAGACCCAACGGATCATCGAGTCCAACCATCACCCTTTGGCAGTTACCTGACATCTCCCCTAAGTTCTTCCAAAGAAAACCAAGCTGGCATTATCTTGCAAATATCTTTATTACAATTTACAGATTAGTTCTGAATAGTTTTATTATGTACAGAAATATAACTTTAGATATAAAAACCCAACAAATGCGACACAAATCAATTAAAATCTGTATAAAGCCAATGCTGAAGGTTCTCTAACTTTCCTCTAAATCATACAAAAATAAAATCTCATCATTACAGTTTTGATTTAAAGTTCGGCAAGTGTCATTTCTGCCGCCTCACTCGAAGCACTTCACACACGTTACACACCCTGCGTGATCATTTTAAGGTACGTTATATAGGGAGAAAAGTGACAGCTGAGCTTAGCTCGCTTTTAGGTGACATTTATGGTGAATTTAGTGTCGGTTTCCCATCACCTCACAGCTTGGAAACAAGAGGTTTGAGGGGAGGAAGAGCTTACCCAGGTAGGTACGTCTGGTGAGAATCAGCACTGTTAGAACAGAGGGCTTGATATGCTGCAGGCTGGAAAAATTGGATTTTTCTCAAACATCCGAAGCGCTTTGGAAGTAGTTTTTAATCTTGTTTACAGCCAATTTGTCAACTCGGTCGGGTTTCCAGCCGTAGCCTTTTCCAAGCCTCTGCAAACAGCAGGTTTGGTTCACACCACTCCAAAGCTCCTCAGAAGCACCAATAAACCAAGTGAGTTGTCCGGAGTAACAGAAGCACCAACAAGTTCTCCAAGATCGAGGAAACTAGGAGAGTCACGGAGAAATGACTATGGGATGTTTTACCAAGAGCAAACGAACAGCATTTTCACTTATCAGTCCCAGTTATGGCCCAAATCATCCAATTTCTACTGTAGTTGCACATTTACCACCCTGCATGCTTTTTCCTAAGCTAAAAGCAAACACCAGTCATTGTTTAGATCACAGGGAATGAGCTCCTAAAAGTTAAAATTCATTTCACAAGATTTGGAAACATGATTAGAATTACGATTTCACAACTAAAACCATCTCGGGTAGGAAAGGAGAATCCACTTTTTTGTTTTTAATGCCACAGGGATGAAAAACAACTTTGCTGCATCCCTTCTAAGGCTGCTGGAATTCTGGTTGCATTTTACACTTACAGAACAATTTTTCTGTAGTTCAGTTCACCCTCTGAACCTCACAGCTGTAACACTTCTAACTTGCAGCAGAGAAAGGGAATTTCAACTCAAAGAACACATTTCATGCAATAAGAATGAAGTGCAAACCCCAAAACACTGATATTTCTGAGCCAGAATTAGAACAACCGGTTAAAAAGACAGCACAGTAAATCGGGAAACTCAGTAAAGCTCTGTAAAGCTCTTCTGCATCTGTTTGTTTTGAATTAAAAATTGAAGTCAAAGAGACAACAATTCTGAGATGTCAATTCTGACAATTCTGAAGCACTTTCAGGTTCCTCTGTTAAAAAAGCAAAACTACTCTAGTAGGATAAATGAATCAAGTAGCAAATAATTTATTTGCGCAACTTGGTGGGAAAAGAGTTGAATTCTTTGATGTTTGGTGTTTATTCCACTGCATGAGCTCATACCTGCTCAGGGAACAGCCAGACACCAGCCTCTGGGTCCAAACACACCTCCAACCGGTGCTGCTGTTTTGGTTTTTTTTGTGACTGGAACAACAATTAAACATTTCAAGTTAGGAACATAAATAAGGAGCGTTTTCCTTGCAGGGAGAACCTGAACTTTCCAAACCCAAACATGAAACGTTTTTTAGTACCAGGCAAACAAAAAGTGCAGATGCATAGAGGTATTAATACTGGGTTTTGGTAAGGAACACAGCCATTTGTAGCCTTAGATTTCCGTAAGTCAAAGGTAATTCCCCTTTTAAGTACCAGAACGAGTGTTTTGGATACAAGGAGTATGAAGAAACTTCCACATCAAACGATCTTCAGAAAGCAGAATCAGTCTGAGGGTAACTTTGCCATAAATTAACTAATGAACTGGGCCTGGTTCGCTGTGCGAAGCTACCAAATTGAAACTATCAGTCAGGGCCTTGATATTATTGGTTAGGATGAGGGCTTTTATTGCCCTGAAAGCAAAGAAATATAGTGCACAAGCAGCTTTTGGAACAGTACTGGGTCAATGTACCATTTAAATAGAGCCAAACCAAAAGGCCTGTGGTGCCCCAGTGCTCCCCTGCATCCTGGGGCTGGACTGCGCTATTAACTTATCAAAGTGCTACAGAAACACTCAAACGAGAGATTCCAGGCAAAACTGGCACATTAAAAGGAAGGAACGACCTATCTGCTTTGCACAGTGAAGTTAACATCCTCAGCTAATAAAATTTGAGACTCTTGCACAAGTTGGAGGAAATGGAGAAGCACAAGGAAGTAGCACAAACATTCAGAAACTTTAAATCAAAACTGCAATAACTGGGGCCTGCGACCCATAAATATTTCCTTCAAAATAGGTTTTTCTTTTTTTTCTTTTTTTTTTTTCCAAAGTGCAAAAAATCCAACTTAATAGTCACCACTTCTCAACAGACAAGGCATTTTTGGAATGGATTTAACCTAAAGCAGTCCATTTTGCAAGTGTTAAAGGAATGCAGTTACACCACCCTTTACCCTCGAGGACGCTCAGAGGGTTTTGTCTGGCTAAACGGGACACACAGGATTATTCGTTGGCTGAATATCAACCCGGGGAAAAAAAAAAAATCCCACTTTTCTCCCCACATGCAGCTGCCAATTCTTTTTTTTTTCCTTCTTTTAAAGGCGTTTATGAGTGCTTAGGGTCACACAACTACCAGCTATTTTAAGGTGCTAGAAAAGGTTAACTCGCTCGTTGCAGGTTTCTTGAAGTCTATTAAATACTCTTTGTCTGTGTTCTGGTGTGAAGCAATATCCTATGGCTTCTTCCGTTTCTTGGATACGTTTCTGGAACCTGCAGCCATCTCGTGCCAGCTCTTCCCAGGGTCCTTTCCGATCCTCCTCGCTGCTTATGTAATACTCGGTAACTTTTTCAAGGAAGGTGACCTGGAAAAAGAGAAGTCGGTTAGTGAAGCATCAGCCATACACTCACGCGAAAGAATCATAGAATCATAGAACAACCAGGTTGGAAGAGACCCATTGGATCATCGAGTCCAACCACTCCTATCAAACACTAAACCATGTCCCTCAGTACCTCATCCACCTGTCCCTTAAACCCCTCCAGGGAAGGTGAATCAACTTAATATTGATTTGCATATACGATTTGTTTTGGGTTTTTAAAAAAAGAAGTTATGGATCTGTTGGAGTGAGTCCAGAGGAGGTCACAATGATGATCTGAGGGCTGGAGCACCTTCTGTGCAAGGACAGGCTGAGAGAGTTGGGATTGTTCAACCTGAAGAGAAGGCTCCAAGGAGAACTTAGAGCTGTTTCCAGTGCTGAAAGGGGTCCAGGAAAGCTGGGGAGGGGCTCTGGATCAGGGAGAGCAGGGATAGGATGAGAGGGAATGGTTTTCAGCTGCAAGAGGGGAGATTGAGACGAGACCTTAGGAAGAAATGTTTTGCTGTGAGGGTGGGGAGGCCCTGGCCCAGGTTGCCCAGGGTGGCTGCCCCATCCCTGGAAGTGTTCGAGGTCAGGCTGGACGGGGTTTGGAACAACCTGATCCCGTGGGAGGCGTCCCAGCTCACGGCAAGGCCGTCAAACTGGATGCCTGCCAATCTCAACTATTCTAGGATCTGCTACCAGCTCATGCCAGACCTCTGCACCACCTCAGTTAAATTGTAATTCACCTCTTGGCTTTAAAAGCCATCACTCGCTGGCATCTCCTTCCACCAAAGCAATGCTCAAAGTACTGCAGAATTTCAAAACTGCACCTTAAGAGGCCCCTGGAGGCAGAGAGCAGATTCACATTCCCCATTTCAGCACCAAGTTACAGCCTGGCACAGAGACCATTCAAGCAGGTCGCTCAGCAGGACAGCCAGGACGCTCACTCTGGGCTAGAAATGCGCTGCTGGCCAACACTGCCAATTAGTGAAGCTTACGTAATAAAAAAGGAACAATCGTCGTTCTGAAGAGTAAGTAATCACGTGAGCCAGCTCATACTTCATCGCCAGGAAAGGAAATCACACTGTGCTATCTAAGGAAGCAACTCTCATCACTACGTGAATGGAACAAACCCGTCTACTCAGAGCTGCTATCGAATTCCAGTGTATTAGAAGCTCCTGACATAAAATAAAGTCTAAGTCACAGCACTTTTAAAATACCTCTGGAAACTTCTTGCTATTTTTAAGAACTATAAAGCTAGTTTAAGAAAACAAACTCACAGGCTCAGGACCTCAATTTGACAATATTTAGACTCTTAGCATACTAAGAATTTTTAAGTTTTTCAGTTGTTGAGCACTAAGCAAAAGCTAGGCTAGTTCAGGCTCCTACCAAATTATATATTGCTTTTCATTTAGCTGCACAAAACGCACAAACCTGAAGGACAAAATAACTACCTGTCAGCATCCACCAGCTCTCAGAGTAGGGTCGATTCCTGAAAACAAGATTAGTACTGTTCCTACAAGTGACTCCATCAAATTTGCTGCAGAACAGCTGCTTCTGGAAGCTGAGGAATAAACTTAGAGAGCTACGAAACACTTGCTGCTGCATCCCTACCTTTTATTAACACAGGACCCTAGTTTCACAACCCATTCGTGCTAAACTATGGAAGGAGGGGTGTAAAGTGAGCTTGCTTTTTGTGTAAAGCCATCTCCCAGCTTTGGCAGAGAACATGAAGGTGATGGTTATGGAAAAGGTGACCTTCGGGAATAAACACCAGCTGAGGACACGCTGCCACAACAGACTGAGCTAATAGCAACCTCAATCCCAAATCCCTGCTGGGCCTCCTGTGAAAACAGGATCCCACACATCCCTGCATAGCATCAATTCATTTACTAACCCGTAAAAGCAACAAAACACTCCTAGGTTTTATGATTTTACAGGCACCAATGTTGCTGCTGTACAATTGCAGGGTACCAGAGAGGGAACAGCCTTCAGGTGTGACCAGCAGGGCCAGGGAGGTTATTCTCCCTCTGGACTCAGCACCTGTGAGACCAAACCTGGAATCCTGTGTTCAGTTGTGGGCCCCTCAGCACAAGAAGAATGTTGAGGCTCTGGAGCGAGTCCAGAGAAGAGCAACAAAGCTGGGGAAGGGGCTGGAGAACAAGAGGAGCGTCTGAGAGAGCTGGGGGTGTTTATCCTGGAGAAGAGGAGGCTGAGGGGAGACCTCATTGCTCTCTCCAACTGCCTGAAAGGAGGTTGTGGAGAGGAGGGAGCTGGGCTCTTCGCCCAAGGGACAGGACAAGAGGGAATGGCCTCAAGCTTCACCAGGGGAAGTTTAGGCTGGACATTAGGAAAAAAAAAAATCACAGAAAGGGTCATTGGGCAGTGGCAGAGGCTGCCCAGGGAGGGGGTTGAGTCACCTTCCCTGGAGGGGTTTAAGGGATGGGTGGATGAGGTGCTGAGGGACATGGGTGTTTGATAGCAATGGTTGGACTCGATGATCCGGTGGGTCTTTTCCAACCTGGTGATTCTATGATTTCCTGGGAGGACTTCGGTCACTGCTCAGCACAGGCTGTTTTGCACAGACCTAATTAAGTACCTGCTGCTTCCCAGCACACGGAGTTGTTACATCAGCCTAACCCACTGGGAGTTCCTACCTTACATCCTTTTTACATCAGTCAGAGCAACCCTTGGGCACAATTACTGGATTTTGTAACATCATACTAAATATTGCATCCACCTCATCGTTCTTTCACCATCCATGGGGCCAAACAATAAATGAGTCAAAAAAATTTACTACTGTTCAGTCTACAACCCTGACACACAACAAGATTTTAGGTCACAGCAGTGTGACCTTACAGTAGGCTCAGAGCCACCATGCAGCATCTCAGAGAGATGCTCCTTCAAGGTCCCTTCCAACCCAAACCATTCTATGATTCTGTGATTCTATGACCTCTTCCAGAAACTGATGATTCTCTATTTTGATTAAAATACAAGAGTTCGATCTGCATCAACCATTAAGTTTGTAAACACAACACACTCGAGCAACACCAGGTATGAGACAATGTCCAAGCCAGGCTCTAAATTAAAGGAACAAACACATCCCTCTGCTCTAAAAGCACCAAACTGAGCACTACACAGGTTTTCTGGTTTGATCATTTGTCATGTTAAAGTATTACTCCAGATTTTTAGGCTGAAAAAGGAGAGGTTTAGAGTAGATATTAGGGAGAAATGTTTTGCTGTGAGGGTGGGGAGGCCCTGGCCCAGGTTGCCCAGAGCAGTGGTGGCTGGAGATGTTCAAGGGCAGGTTGGATGGCGCTTGGAGCCCCTGATGCAGTGGGAGGTCTCCCTGCCCATGGCACGAGGTGGAACTCAATAGGCTTTAAGCTCCTTTCTAATCCAAACCATCCCATGATTCCATGGCCTAGTATCACAATTCCTACAATATTTAAGTACCAGGTAAGACTCAGTCATGGTGCCTGAAAATCCATCTGGTACATCACCAAAAAACTCACTGGAGAGTGAGTTTTGTTTGTACTGAGGGACATGGTTTAGAAGATTGGTGGGAGTGGTTGGACTCAATGATCCAATGGGTCTCTTCCAACCTGGTGATTCTATGATTCTATTTACCCAAATTCGAGCATATTAAAAAGTCTTTCAACACACCAACTCCTTATAAACACAATACACTCAATTTGTGGTTTTGAGCCCAGTTCCAGATTACATTCTTCTAATAAATGACTACCTAAGTCTCTTAAATGGGAGTATAACTATATTCATAGAATCATAGAACGACAGAATCACAGAACAACCAGGTTGGAAGGGACCCATCGGATCTTCTAGTCCAACCATTCCTATCAACCATCATTCTGTGGTGTGGTTCACTGTAGCACATGTTAACACCACACAGAAGAGTTCTTCCTGCTCCAAAAGACACTTGGAACTCAAGCAGGCTTGTCACAAGTCCTAAAACGTTTGTAATGCTTAAAAGTTTTTACTAGGCTACACACAGAAAAGGTTCTAAAATACTTTCTCAAAATTATTCACAACTGAATCCCTGGAAGAGTTTAAGGGCCGGGTGGACAAGGTGCTGAGGGACATGGGTTAGTGTTTGATGGGAACGGTTGGACTCAATGATCCAGTTGGTCTCTTCCAACTTGCTGATTCTATGATTCTACGAAGCAGGTGCTTTCCAGAGAAACTTACATCAGTTTCCAGCTCTTTTTTGCTGATGATGACAACTACAACACAAATACGGAACGGGAAGTACATCTTAAGAGGAAAATGCAACTTCAGGCTTAGAATTGAATCGTGAAGAAATCCCCTGCCTTGTGCCACTGAGTTATGAAACCTCCCATCACGTGTCAGGGATGAGGCAGACTCATTCCAGTCCAATAATTAGACTGTAAGCTCACGGGGCTGGAATCCTGACACGATCACAGAATCACAGAACAACCAGGTTGGAAGGGACCCATCGGATCTTCTAGTCCAACCATTCCCATCTAACACTAAACCAAGTCCCTCGAGACCTCATCCACCCGTGCCTTAAACACCTCCAGGGAAGGGGAATCAACCACCTCCCTGGGCAGCCTAGTCCAATGCCCAATGACCCTTTCTGTGAAAGGGTCACGATACTTTCACGATACTTCACCTCCCCCTGAGCCCAGTGTGGGTTTGCTTTATGGGTTTTTGTTAAGCACCCCCAAAACACAAGCCCCTTCATCAAGCTCATACCTTTTTCTGCTTGGTGCTGCGACTTTTCTCTCCAGCAGGAATGTCTTGCTGCACAAAGTCCGTGACCCCAAAGCTTTGGGTTTCGAGCTGTACCCGACAGACAGTTATGTGACAGAGCTCAGAAGGGACAGGGCTCAGCTTCTCAGCTCCTTTTAAACCAGGCGTCCCTTTTTTCTCTGCTGTTTGAAAGGCTGCTTTGAAATTCAAAGGGTTATAGGGATCATCTGAGGTACAGAACGAGTTCCAGAGTTTCAAGCTTTCCGCCTCATCCACACTGCTACAGTCCCACTCATCCTCCTCGTCCGAACTAGGGTGAGGAGAGCCTGAGGACTCCTCTGCCCAAGAGGAATCTTCCTCCTCCTCCTCCTCCTCTTCTTCCATATCTGTCCTATCCTTTCCCAGATCGCTGGAAGATGTCTGAATGGTGGCTGTGAAGTTCTGAGGGTTGTAGGGATCCAAACTGTAGAAGGAATTCCAGAGGTGAAGCCTCTCCCCGTCTTGGCTACCTGGGTCTGAGTCCGAGGCGAGCCCTTCGCTGTCAAACCCGTCATCATCATCATCATCCCAATCTTCCTCATCATCCGCGCTCTCTTCCCCGCTGGAAACTCCCCCTATGATGTAGTCTATTAATTTATTGGCGCAGGCAGGTCGGGATGAAACTGGAAGGCTTTGCTCTGTGTCAGAGCCCTCCGAGTCCTCTCCGCTTTCCCCCTGGGCTGAGGCCCTCACTCCCTCCTGCTCCAAGGGGCCACTTCCAGCTTCTCCCTCCGCCTTGTCAAGCTTCGCATCACACAGTTGCTCACTTTGTCTTTGACAAACCCCCTTGTGCTGCTGCTGCTGCTCCTCCTCTAGGCTGTGGTAGCCGTGGTCCTGCTCTGGCACCGCCAGGCTCGCCAGGGGCCACCGCTGAAGGAAAGCCAAGCGCTTGCTTCGCAGAAATTCCACCTCGGGCAGCGCCCCCGGGGCCGAGCAGCCTCTCCAGGGCCCGGCGGGGGGCTCGGCTCGCAGGGGTTGGGGCAGATGCGCCGAACTCACCACGTAGAGATCCCCTCTGGGGCTGGGGGAAGCGGCCAGCCGGCTCTTGGCCGCCGTCGCCGCCCCCCAGAAGCGCTGCGAGGGCTCCGTGCCGGCCCCGGCCTGCTCCCCCCGCGCCCAGCGCAGCGGGGAGGGCGGCTCCGCCAGCAGCAGCAGGGGCGGCGGAGGGGGCTCGGTGGGGCACAGGGCGCTGCTGAGAGCGGGGCCGGGCAGCAGGCGCTGCAGCAGGGCGGGCAGAGGCGACAGGAGCTGCGACACGAGGCGCAGCCACGAGGAGGGCGCGTTCCCCTCAGGGGAAGAGGCGGCGGTGGGGGGGGGCGGGGAGGCCGCGCCGGGCCAGGCCGCGGCCAGGCCCCCCCGCTGGCGGCCGCTCGGCTCCATGCGCGGGCTCGGGGGCTGCTTCAGCGGTGCCAGAGCGGGTGCGGAGCGCGGCTCCATCGCGGGGCGGCGGGCGGGAGAGCGACGGGCAGCTCCTCTCGTTCTCTGGGCTCCATCCTGGCTGCGGGCCGGCGACGCAAAATGGCGGCGCGGGGGCGACGGCAGAGCCTCCACACC